>VMRM01000021.1:12097721-12297721 GCA_010277075.1 Poeciliopsis retropinna
AATGCCCAGAGGACACAGCACATAGCAACACTATCTCCACTCTTCCTGTTTACATCACAGGACCAGTGGCCAGGAACACTAAACTCAAGCCCAGACAAAAAGAAGATAAATGAGGTGTTGCAGCAAGGAAGACCTCATTTATTCATGAGGTACATAAAGTATAAACATCAAATTTAAATGGATAAATTTTAGCCATTCTTAAATGGGTAAAGGTTTCCTTCTTTCTGTTCACCCATCGCTCTTTGCAACTTAGCATAGTTGCAAAACTGGAACCGTGACGCAAAAACGCAAAAACAAAAAGCAGCCAATGGTGTGCCGCAGATGGATGGCCGTGTTTGCGCTTGGAACAGTGTGGGAAACAATATTTCAGAAGTTGCGTCATTGTTTCTAAAGCGTGGAGAGCACGTAGTGTTCAGCCTCAGTGGTTTGTTAGAATATCAGCTCTATTCCCAGGAAATATAACATGAATGAAAGCAATTTCTGGCTGCACAGTGGCGCAGTTGGTAGCACTGTTGCCTTGCAGCAAAAAGGTCCTGGGTTCAATTTCCGGCCTGGGGTCTTTCTGCATGGAGTTTGCATGTTCTCCCTGTGCATGCGTGGGTTCTCTCTTCTACCCAGGCTTCCTCCCACAGTCCAAAAAACATGACTGTCAGGTTAATTGGTCTTTCCAAATTCTCCCTAGGTGTGTGTGTGTGCATGGTTGTTTGTCCTGTTTGTTTCTGTGTTGCCCTGTGACAGACTGGCGACCTGTCCAGGGTGAATCCTGCCTCTCGCCCAGGCACCAGCAACTCCTGACCCCACTAAGGACAAGGGTAAACAGATAATGGATGGATGGAAAGCATTTTCTAAAAATCACATCTTGAAAATACATTATGAAAAAAATCTAATAGATCATAACCTCTAAATGGGCGAGAAGAAGCCATTAGAAGTAATATAGGTAGGCAGGATCAGTAAGATTTGATAGACATATAAAATTCTTTAACAAAGGGTGAGATGTCATCAGCATCGCTGCAGACAAGGACCTGTGTCTTGTTGATATCTGTGGTAGCGCAGAGAGCATGACCATGTTGACAAGGGTTGCTTGGAAAAGTTTGGGAAACAAGAAGGTAGTTTGCATGTTTTTTAAGGCACAAAAAACATCAGATTCATCCACAGTGGTACACTAGAACAAGTCATAAGAAAAATTCCTGGTCTTTTTTTGGTGCTTCAAGTTCTCAGAAGAAAAAAACAAAAGCCACATCTATGGATTTAGAAAAAAAAGGAATGAAATAGTAAATTAATATTTGTCAACATTCTGGATTATTCCCAATTATTCAAGTACCAAGCAAGCAAATTCCCACAAAACATCTAATTCAAATTCATGTACAATTTTAATAAACAAATCATTTATGTCAGAGAAAAATCTTATCTCCAAATAGGAGTGGGCAACATGGATTCAGAATTTTATCACAATATTTTGTGAAAGTATTGTGATAACGATGAATATAATGATAAACGATTTATTATGCTTTTTTGTTTAGGTGACTGTATTGGCGGTGTTATGAATGGGACTGCATTCATAAACCCAGAAACACAAATATTATTCTTGAAAAACATTCCCCATTTATAAGGTTATTTAAAATGGGATTTATCACACAGTAAATGTATGCAAACATATTTTACATACATTTTGAGTTTACTGATATGTATTGAGTTTACTGATATGTATTATTGATGCTTTTGTGAAACAGTGGAGAAAATGGTAAAAATTAATTTATTTTTTTAAATATAATTGTTTCTAATCAAAGACACACAACTCTTTGGACAATTCTATGGATATTTATCAACAGAACTTTGAGTAAATGACAATTATGTGAACAAAGTTGTTTGAAACTTTCGTAAAGGGTTGGAAGATAGAAAAAGAAAAGGTTAATGGCTCAATGAGATCAGGACAAGATGATTCTGTTTTACATGCTCATTTTAATAATCACATAGAAAACATTTGTTGAGCACAACATATACCATTGTTGTTGTTTTTTCTTTATCTTTTCTTTTCTTTTTTTTAACCAATATACTGTGAGGAAAACACTGAAAAAATACATTTGAAACAATGCTAAATATTTCAGCAAATATTCCTACAGCTGTACAATGACCCGTCACCGTACACAATCTGCTGCAGTAAACATCCAGCCTCGCCAGATCGTTTGGCTGAGAACATACAAACGATTCTGGCTGGAGCCTCAAAGCAAACGCACTTCCGTGACATGAAGAGGCGGTCTCATAGCAAAATATCTCACTGAATACAGACAAACCACCAGACAGCTTCAGTCAAACTGTAATTTGACATGTGGTAGAGCATATAAATAATAGCAAATATACAGTAAATATTAGCAACCAATATTATCATTGTACAAGGAAAACAAAAGGTAATAAATACGCCGTAACTGTCGGCACTGTACAGCTGCGTGCGACGGGATTGTGTGGTTCTGTGGCCACGTGTTTGCACACTCAGGTGTGCACACATTCACAGAAGAAGAATGTCATGTTATGACTACAAACTCATCTCCCCTCACCAGACATCGTGGTACCTTTTAGGAAGTGTTGGAACAGTTCTGCAACCAGCTGCAGGGCTGTTGGCAATTTTCAAGGTGCTGAGGCGAAAAAAACAAAAAACAACACAAGTTGTACAAAAAAAACCTTTTTTTTCATTCAAAGCTCTAAAATGATTCACAATTTAAAATAGATTCATGGGGAAATGGTATTAGAAATACGTTTTGAACATTTTAAATAAGGGATCGTAAATTTTGGATTTGGTGATGTTGCTCCAGAATAGCAGAGGAAGTTTTTAAGGATGTGATTCAGCAACACTGAAATCATCAAAGTGCTTTTCCAGACGATCTTTGGATACTTTCACGTTTTTGACCCAGAAGTTATGTAATAGTCTTTTTGATGAATTTGAGGTTTCAAAAACAAAAAACAAAAATATATTTGGGTTATTTTTATGATATTATTTGGCTTCACATGTCCACTGTTTTTCTAAAACAGCATTCCACACTCTCTTTGCTCTACAGTGTGCCACAAAGTGCAAATTGTGCTGGGAAGTCAACAGATTTCTTCTTCTTGAGACTATTGCCAGAACGTTCGGAAGACTATGAGACAACAATGTCCTCTTGTAGAAAACTGGACACATTTTACAGCTACATGAACATGTTAAATAAATTATAAAAACTCTTACAAAATGACATGGTTGTACAAGAAAACAAAAAAGGCACTTTTTTTCTCCTTTTTCTTTTTTTAGACAAATGTTTTAAAAACTACGTGGTTACAAGTAACCTGCTGACCAGTAGTTTTTGGTTGTGTTATTTAGTCTTGAGATATTACAAATATTCTACATGAAGATAAAAATGTCCTGAAGTGCAAGTTTGGAAGTCCTTTGTTCCCCAGTTCGTAGATTCATACCGTCTAATCCAGACTTTCGGTCTGTTAGTGCTCCGATTCCAGCCGCCCCTTTGCAGTTCTCCCTTGCCAGGGACACAAGAACATACCGCAACAGGGTTTCTGAGCCTTGTTTGCAGGGGGGTTTGCCCAACATTCAGACAGGCCTTGGTTGCCAAACAGCTCCAAAAAGCCTTATTGCAGGATGTCTCCACTGCAATTGAAAACAAAAATTCAGCGTAAAAAAACCGTCCCGTTCTGGGACCGCCATGGGTTCCGGCTATGTTTCTGCGGATGAGATGTCGCCTGTCGTCATTTCTGTCCCGTCCAAGTCAGAGGAACTTCCTCTCCCTGCACAGTCGCTTCTGACGGCTGCGTCCGTGGTCAGGTCGAATGGGAATTTACTCGCTAGGGAACCGTCTTCGCCGTGTTGGCCTCCCTCTCCGTCGCTGGTGTAGAAGGGAGGTGACGGGCTCTGAGGGATCATGCTCTGGTACCAGTTTCTGTTATCCTCCAGTGTGTCCAGGATGTCCTGGGCGTCCGGGTGGACCAGGTCGGCCCACGTCTCCCACAGAGGGTGGACGATGAAGTCTATGAAACTAACCTGGAAGAGATCAGGCAGGTGTTAGCAAAAGAGGAAACAGGCCAGGAATGTCAGTATGGTATGGAGTAGGGCTGATGTAAGCGAATTTTTGATTATTCTGATGATTTATCAAATAACAGAATAAGTTAGAATAATTTGACAAAGCCTGATTTGCCTTGATAAATTTTAAAAACGCAGGTCCTGGAATCATTCTATGAATCGCTACAGTTCCGGTGTGTAGTCTTTACCTGAGTCCTCTCTACTGAAGCTGTGTGCTTGTCACACATGGGGCTGATCTCCATCCCCTTCTCTCTCTCCCGGTCACCCTGGTGGAAGAACTCGTCCATGATCCTGTCTGTCCACTGCCGGTACAGATCCAGAGGCTTGGTGGGGTTGCTCAGGTCGGCGCAGTGGACCATGTTACACAGCACCTGCAGACACGGGAAGGTAGATCTGAGCGTCCGGCTGTTCCCCCTCGTGGTGTTTCTGACAGACGGATGCTGGCAAAGAGCGCTCCCTCACCTGCATCCTGTCGGTGTACTTGTCCAGAAGCAGGACGCCGGAGCTGGTCACCTTCTTGGTTTCCACCATGGTTTTTAAATTCGCCAAGAGGTTCATGTGTTTGGACATGTCAGTGGCCAGAACCTGGAGGACAAAAAAGGAGAATATGAGGTATTTCAGCTTTATTGTCACAAAATAATCAACAAAATGATCATTCAGCTGAGCCATGGAAAATGGGCAATGGTAGTGCAAGCTAACTACTTTGTATTTAGCATCAAATACTTGCAGCGTTTCCCAAAATGGAGGCTTTTCCACGTTATTAAAGGGGGAGCATCTCTTCGACAACTGATGTCGAAATAAAAGTACCCGTGCCCTTTTTCATTTATAATGCGATGAACTGATTTGTTCCTCACCATGTCTATGACCATCCTCCGGAGCGTCTGCCTCTGCTTCTTGCTCAGGTTCTGGAAGATGTCGCAGTTGTCTTCCTGCAGCAGCTTGAAGCCCACGGCCAGGTGGTGATTCTCCAGCACTGACTCATCGTTGTACATCAGAGCCAGCTCAGAGTCTGCAAATGGAGGAAGAAATTAAAAACTGCTCCAGGTTTACAATGTTGCCTTTGGACTCCTCAGGTCGTTCTGGCATTTCTTGCGAGTGAGCCAAAAGAAATAATAATAATAATAAAAAAATCAATCACAGAGACTCACTAGTGTTGATGAGGAACTGGTTAGACACTCCTGGGTGGTCCACGTCATGAATGGCTGCAGCAAAGATGGCTGCCAAGATCTCCAGATCTGTGAAGACCGCCTGAAAGAGGAAAAGAAAAAAAAAAGGAATGAGCCTCTGCTGGTAATGAACTGGCCAAACAAGTCGAGGTAACAGTCAACAATTGGAGACCAATCCTTTCATGTGTCATCTTCCCTGGCATGCGCTGAGCAATGACGCAATGCAAGTCGCCTCATTTAAGACATAATAGCTCTAGAAAGGGCAGCTGGTGATGGAGTCATTAGCTAACCGCGTAGCTCTACGGAAAGAGTTTGGATTCTGGCAGCGTTGAGCCACTTACGTCCAGGGCGGGCGTGGACAGCAGGATGTGTGTGGACTGGGCCACGTCGGCGGCGTGCAGGCTGTTGTGGTACGCCACGTCCGAGTGGTAGTGGTCCTCCAGGGTCAGCATGAAGGTCACGAAGGTGTCCGGGGGAATTTTGAATGTGCGCATAAGGTCTCGCTCCTGAATGTGGGCGAAGATGAGGACAAATAGGAAAATGATTAAGTGGAGATATTTTGGTGTCAAATTAAGTTTGGATAAAGCCTGTTGAATAAGCCAATAATTTTTTTTGTGAGTTAATTTTATTTTATAAAGGATAGGACACATATTAATCAAATTGAATATGTCAAGTCAGTATGCCAGAGTTAGCCACACAAGCTAATTTTCATCCGTTGATGGAAGGAATTAAAATATTTATAATTAACAAGAATGACAACATACATGACCAATAATTTATGACAAATGTCAAAGCATCGCTAGGAGTACTGCAACTTACAGTAAATATTTATAACAAAAATAAATGTTTAATCAATTACTGATGTGATAAATTAAAAGGAGTTCAAAAGTTTATATTTGCATATTATGTTTTGAAGGACAATTTTGTTTACAGAGACTTTCACAATCCATTTCATTTATGGTTTCAGCTGTGGGTTTTTTTGTTTTACTTCTGTTTTTCTGTTTCTGTTTTTTGTGGGGTTTTCCTCGATTGTTTTTGGTTTGAATATTTAAAATATCTCCTAATTCTAGTGTTGGGTGCTCCTTACAAAATTAAATTCCATTGGTTTTAAGAGAGGGCAAATTTATTGATCTATTGCTTGAAAAGGGTCTCCAAAACAACAATATTATCGTTTATTTCAATAATTACTGGGACCACTTTTCGGCCAGAAAAATTCGTAATCGTGACAAACCTGGCTAGAATTTTGTTGATCTTATTTAGAGAAAAAAAATGTAAAAGTAATGAGGAATGTTGAGGAAGAGGAAGACAGAAACTAACCTGAAAGATTTTATACATGACGCAGGTGAGCGGACGGTTGTGAGAATGCTCCGCCACTTTGAAGATATTCAGCCCCCATTTGTTAATGTCCTCCAGGTCCTGTTCAATAACAAACAAGTTCACATCTTTAGCCTTCCATTTTAATTTAGCTTCGCCTAATTTTAGTTAGAAACACTTGTATTTTGCTTACTTTTGAGAGCAGCTCTTCCTGGTCTGTCTTGACGCCGAAGCGGTTGCCGATGTTTCCCAATATGCTCGACGTGTGGTTGACCTTCTTGACCCCGCTGATCTGCGTCATCATCCCAACCTGCTGCTGCTGCTGGTTCTGCTTCCTCTTCCTCTCCCTCACCTTTTGGACCGGACACGGGAGCTCCAACTCGTTCTGCTTGTCTGTGGGAAACACAAGAAAGAGGAGGAGAAGAAGAGATGATCAAATAAACGATTTAAAAAGAGCAGTGAGGGTGTTGCATCAACAGTTGTTTTGTCGCCACTAAAACGCCCACTGACTGCAGGAAAAACTAAATTAAAATCAAAAAACTGCGAATGTGACAACAGCGCTGCGACTAAATAAAAGCGGTCGAGGTTTGCTAATGAGATGTTTTGCCACGTAATATTCTGGCGGTGCGTTCTGTGAAACGAAACCTGGAGGCGACAACAGTTCAGGGAAAAGTGGAAACAAACAGCTCATCCTCAGTTGAGATGCTCAGAAAGAGAGACATGTAAATATGAGGGCAAAGTCAGGGTGCGTGATTCAGTCTGTCTGTCTGTCTGCTGGCTGACAGCCCTCACACGCTGCATACAGTGAAATGATTTTTGATGTTCATATGCACCGCAGCGAAGAAGAAAAAAAAAACTGAGTCTCAGCTACATCCTCCACAAAACCCAGGAGAATGATGTGTTTGAACCTGACGCGTGTCAGATGCACTGCAGAAAGAAGAACCCTTCAAAGACAAGCAGAGTTACGCTGTTTCCTTTTTGTTTGTTGGTTGAAATGCAACGAAAGTGTTGCTGGTGACTAGAATCTGCTTTGAAACCGATTTTTGTTTCCTGACAGTAAATGCAATAACAGCAGCACTCTGGTGTGGAAGCTGTTACTGCAGGAAGAAAACTCGAAGTTAGCTACTTTCATTATGTCAGTGTTGAGATGTGCAAAGATGTTGCTATATTCCTATATGAGGCTGCAGGAGAGCGAGAGAGAGCAAGACTTCTATTCTTACCTAGGCCTGTCGCAATAAACAATAAATCGATTAAAACAGATAAACATTTTGAGGGACAATTTTGTTCATAAAGACTTCAGTATCCATTTTATTTGTTGTGTATTTATTTGGATATTTTAAATGTCTTCCAATTCTAGTGTTAAATGTTAGAAATGAAAGTCTCGGTCTTTGAGAGAGTGTTTTTGATTTACTATGCCAACTATATTGTTTTGAAAATGGTCTCAAAACAACAATATTATCGCTTGTCACGATAACTTCTGGGACAATTTATCACCCAGCAGAATTTGTTATTGTGACAGGCCTACTCTATCACACGGAGTGATGTTGCATCTGGTTCTGATTTATTCCTGAAATAATGTTCCAAATCATTTTAGGCCAAAAGTAATATATTTTAGGAAGGTGATGATTGGAAAACATCTAAAAATGTTTCCTAACAGTTTTCACAAGCTGTTAGGAAAACTTGTTTCTTTTTTTTTTTCCTTCCTATTGTCGTCGACTTTAAACATGTTTTCAAAGATTTATACAGTGTCTGCAGGCTGCAAGCTAACAGAGGCTAAAGGGGATTCTATAGAATATTCTATGAATATTCTATTCAGGCTAGTAGTGAGTCATGAAACACCGCTCTGCTTTTAAAGAATAACCAGTGCTGTTCTCCTGTTGAATAATGCATCGTCTCTTCTAACTCTCCCTGGTCTCAGCCAGAGGTCTTCTTCAGACCAGATTCGACTGGTTTAATGAGACTTAGGGGTCACTTTGAGTCATCTTATGACCTCTAGCTGTCGCCGACTCTGTTATTCCTGACCGACGCTGCCTCACAACGCTCTGATGATCGCTGCAGTCATTCCGTGATGCTGCAGTGCTTACCTAAGAAGGTGTTGGAGATGTACTCCGACACTTGGTTGCCCGAGCGGCTCATCTCAGACAGGTGGTTCAGTTCCCGGTTCAGCATCCGCTTGAACTAGAAGTGAAAAGACAAGAAGAAGATTATGAGAAATGGCTTTTACTGTTGATTTCTCCTGCTTTTATGTGCTGTTCTGCGAGTCTTGATGTCAAAGTGCAAAAATATAGACATGTAGCCATAAACTCGACTGGTATTTATGTGCATTTGTTCGTTCACAGTCTTCCGAATCAATGGGAAGGGATCTGTCGGACGCATTCAAACCGAATCCGGCTTGTTTTTCGAATCAGACTCTCCGGCAGAACACACCTTAATGTATCCCCAGGACACGGAGAACAGGTAGTTGGCCTCAGGCATGGTGCTGAGCTGTCCAGAGCCCCTGGCGCTCCCCAGCAGAAGCAGTGAATGCTCCTCTCTGAGTGGACCCCCAAGGCAGAGCTCAGCCCTGCAAGCCTGGCGCTCCAGAAGCCACCCAAACCATAGAGGGGAAAAAAAAACAACACGCCGTCTCCGGAGGAGGGGTGCTGCGGCAGCGGAGCCTCTACATCCCAGCCCTCCATATGCGCCTCCTCCCAGACGCATCCATTGTCTTCAAGGGAGACAGTGACGGAATCCCCCAGGAGACCCGATCGATGTTCCTATTCCAGGTGTCTTCTGAGCGTTGTCTAGTGACGAGCTGCGGATGGAGCGACGGGAGGGTGGCAAAAAGGCAGCTGGGGCAATGGGGGTAGGGTGGGATGCTCAATCTGCAGAGTCCCTCGCGGCAGACGGAGTGAGGAGTGTGGTGTCTCTCACCGTCTTTGCCTCCCGCCCTCGACTTAACACACAGTGTGAAGCGCATCAAAAAACGAGAGCTAGGAGAAAATCCCCCTACATCTTCCCTCTCTCTCTTTCTTCTTCCCACTCCCCCCACTCTGTAACGCAAAACAGATGCAGTGCACACTGCGCAATGCAAGGCTTTCCAAGCAGCAGACTGCTTTTTTTTATTTATTCGATTCATTTTTTCTAATAAATCTGATTATTTAACCACATTTTCTTTTTACATTTCGTTCCTATAAAGAGGATCGAATCGAGATGAGATTCAGGAGCGTTCTGCTCGCCAGCCACACAGATGCTTGAGTGCCATAGCAACAGCAGCGTCACATGTTCCCACTTTATCATTCCCACGGTGGTCCCCTCTCTGAATATAAACCACATCATATCAGAGCCGTAGACGGCGGGGCGCGTGTGAACGCTCTGCAGCAAGCTGAGCCTGACATGAATACAAATGGGAAATGTAAAAGCTACTAAATGGACGCTTTCGGTTCCTGCTGCCCAACAGGAAACACGATCACATCAAAAGTCCCAGAAAATAATAATGACGGCCACTGGAGACGCACCAATCAAGCTGCTATATCCTGGAATTGGCAAATTTTCCCTCAACAACTGGAAAATTTCATTTTTTTTGCCTTGTTCATTAAATGTATCAAAACTAATGTGCCTCGTGATTATTGATTTAAAAATAATCTGATTACGGTTAGGAAGTGTGTCATTTGTTTTAACTACTATCAAATAGGGCTTCAGTCAAATATTTGCTGTGAATTTTCTCCTTTGTTATTAATTATAGCTCTTTTTAAAAAATAATCTAATCAGTCATGATTGTGATTAGCTGATCGGACCACAAAGGAAAACAGGAAAATCGGTATCTGTCAGGAAAATCCAGCCGGTGCATCTCTACTGTTAACTTCCCGAAAAGTGAAAGCTGCCTTGACCCAGTTCAAAGGAGAAAAATAATCTCCCGTTAGGGTCTCTTTGTACTCAAACCAGTAGATGTGGTCTCAACATCTTCGCGACAGAAAAACTTGAGCAACTCCACCAAGAAGCCGAAAAACACACACACACACACACACACACACAGGTTGTCTGTGAAAATCAGTAAATCCCTGACGATCAAATGAAAAAAACTGTTTTTCATTTGATTTGAATGTGGTGGCTTTTACTGAGTGAAAATGGGGAAACTGTGACCAACTCTTCAAAGTAAAGGAATTGTGCAACTTTGAGGCAAATGTCGATAATTCAGGGTCGTGTAGTTCAGCTGGGACACGCATTGATGACATGTCAGATTGCCTGATGAGTTGCGTTAATGTGTGCAAGACTTTACATCAGCAGGGAGTTCTCATACAAATGAAAAAAATGCATCAAAAAAAGAAAAAAGTAAAATAAGTTTTGCTGAAACAAAAGCATTACTAGAACAGATGGAATAGCTAGACTAGTAAAAAGATTTGAAACGTTTCCTCTGAATATGTGCATGTCAATCAGCTGTTCCATGGAATCGGCTCTGAATGTCTGAACCAAATTCTCACAATCAGGCCTGAAACAAAGTTTTAAAGAAAAGTTTCCATCCAAGTTCAAAACAATTAATTCATTCTCTACTTAGTCTTCAACTAAGCAGACGGGATTCCAACGACGAAAAAAATAAACTCACCTTTTGCCAACTTGACGACATCTCAAAGTTTCTCTTCTGCTTTTCAGAACAACATAGTCCCATTGTCACTTAAAAAAAAAAACGCCAAAACCGACACCAAAGAAAAGTTCACAAAATGCCCTTAAAAAAAGTGACAAGTGTTCAGTCCAGAACAGATCGTTGTGCCCGCTGCTGCCTCTTATTTTCTCTTTTCTGATGTGGCGTCAGGCAGGAAACATATAGTGATAAAATGCCCTGACTGACTGGGTAACACAGCCTAAGAGGAGGCCCCTGCCGCTCCTCCCCTCCTCATGCAGGCCCGAGCATGTGCCCCCACCTACTTCCTTTTTACTTACCACGGTAATTCACTGAAGTCATTTACATCCTGCTTCCTCGTGTGGCCTCAGGCGAGCGGGCGGGCGGCCTACTGACATACCTGAGCACGCAACACAAAAGTCCCTAAGAACGAGTTCAGCCAAAAAAAAAAAAAAAGGCAGAGAAGTGGTGGAAATTTTCAAATGAGGAAAATGTATTCCTTTGGGAAGAGTTTGAACTGTTACGGGAAGGAAATATTGGAACTTGTTGAAATAGCATGGGAACATGTCGCAAAAACGCAGCTGCGCAATCTAACAAAGACCAAAGTGAGCCAACGTCGCCTCTGTCCGCGTGTGCAGATGTTTACAGCGTCAACACCCAGAGGACCATGTCCAGCATGCTTTCACAGTTTAGCAACAGTAAAAAAAAAAAAAAAAAAAAAAGGAAATTTCCTAGAAGGCCTCGACGAGAATTACTTGAGAAAAGTTACAGTCAGAAACACGGCTTTGTTTACAGCCATTTAGTTTCTTTTTCATAAAGATTTAAAGGCAAGACTTTTTTAATATAATGACTAGAGTTAGCTCATCCGATCCCCTCACCACTCTAACAGTGAACCAGAACTGTAATTTAAAGTCCATTACGTCTGCAGACCCACTGCTGCATCTGTTTCAATAACTGTGTCATTTTTTCCCCCTTCGGAGGACGGCGGTGCTTCAAAGCTGGAGTGACCACACGTGAGTTAAAGTTTCCGACTCGCTCGTCTTTTGCCCGGGGTCTCGCTCGCACGCTAACCCGCAGGGTGCAGAAACTCCTCTAACTGAACTCAGATGGCGGTGTTTGTCCAAGGCCGTCACCCGCCATCGGCCACGGGAGTGTGGCGAGGCTAATGATAGTGAGGGTCAGGGAAATGACTCGCCCTCTCCCCCTTCTTAGGTCACCCTGACCAGGCAGGCGGTTAACAGGGTGTGTGGTCCCCGTAAACCCACCCGGACACACCTGCGCTCTTGGACGGTGAAAACGGAGACACCCCCGGCTTTGATTATGGGTTCAAATGCATCCTGCGGGTCAGGAAAGAATCGGGCTCTTTGTCCGCGCTCATGATGGACGCCCACCGTGCTGCTATAATAGTTGCAACAGAGGAACTGGGAAGTATGCTTTGAGTGAAATGAATCCGTCTAATTCCTGGTGTTTCTGTAGGACTGACTGGGTAAGTGTAGATCCTCTAATTAAACAACAAATGTCACAGTGAAGAGTTACGTCTAGTATGTACTTCTAATTAATATAAAACTGCAGTTAACCCCAAAATTATTCACATCCTTGAGAAATTTAGTTTTAAAACAATCTTAATATTTCACAACATTTTTCTAGTAACTGGAGCTACAGATTAGGGAGACAGCCAGGGCCAGACTTACATGTATGTGGGCCCCTGGGTTGGAAACTATTTTGGTGCCCAATCCACTAAAGAAAAATTACTTTACTAATGCAAATTACTGTACAAGTGGTTGAATACTATTGAAGTATTGATGGTAGGTTTAATATGTCCCGTGCCCAGAAACACAATGTTGTTCCCAAAAGGAATTACTGTTAATTACCACAATTTTCAAATACTTGAACATTGCTTATACTCATAAAAATGCTAAAATATTAATACAACTCATTTGATATAGGTCTATAGGTTAAGGTTAAGATTAGAGGGTTAAAAAAGTTAAAAAATAAAAATTTGGTGGAGCCGCCCCAAAAATTGGGTCCTGGGCCAGTGGCCCTAAAAGCCCTTTCTAAAGTTCGGCCCAGCTGATGGCAATGAGGCCTTCTATCTTCAAAGACAAAGAGAAATTGTCATGTAGCAGTGCAATTCATGTTTGATATTTGATGTATAAAAACAAACAAACAAAAAAACACATTTTTGTTTTCCAGAACTGCTCCTTTAAAATCTTTAAAAGAGTAATAAATTTTTATGATTGTTTTATCCTTTTTAATTTAAGGTGTAATAATTGACATTCTCTCTTTTTTTTTTTTGACCGTTTCTATACATAAGCAAAAATAACGAATGCAAAGCATCATGGGTTATAGAAATAAAACTGGATGGCAACCTAACAAACTCTTACACCCTTTCATAGTCGCTCAACAAATCTGGGACAGTGATGAAACTGAAGAGTAACACGATGAACTGTTGACCCGTGCACTTTCAAAATCAGCATTGGTCAACAATGCCACTGTGCCTGACTAGGAAGCGGCGTTGCAGCAGGCTTCAACGACCTTCTGGTCATTGTCTTGCCAGCTAATGACGTAGCAGTCTTTAAAGACCAGACCTGTGTACAAGCGCAGTTATTGTAGTCTGGAAAACTGGGAGCAAAGCAGAGGAGACAGTAGGGGGTTTGCGGGGAGGGCACAGGAAATAAAAAAAGACAGGAAGAAGGTGTCACGGTCACAGTCACCCATCATACGGTCTGACAGCAACCCTCCCCATTCTAATCCCCCCTTTGACCACATGGACGACGAAGTGGACAATACCCCCGGCTGAGTGTTTATAATTTGACGCCGCCATACTGTCTGTACTTCCAGAGGGGAGGGTAAGTAATACATTTAGTCATTTAGCTTAACTTTGAACAAATTATGCACCCTCGTGCATCAAAGCAAAACTTGAAGCAATTAGTTCAACATGAACATCAGCATGTTTGTTTAGTTTCAGCTTAATCAAATCATATGGCTGACATAAATTTGTATTACTATAAAAACTTTTATTAGACTGGATTTACTCATGTGTCACAAATTATGGGAATGAATTCTGAGTATTTTAATCATTCGAGCAGGGAGTGTTTTTATATTGTAGACAATGATGCTTCTAAGAAAAAGACATTAAGCTCACAAGATGTTCCCTAATAGCATTGTTTAATTAAATTGTTTACAATTATGGATTTCAAATAACTTTCCTGGAATGCGCACTGTATGTTCTCTCAGTAATATTGGTGATACCATTAGCCTTAATGAGACACAACGGGCAATTCAAATATTGACTGAAAAACCTAATTTGGTAACGTATTAACACGCTAATAAACAAAAGGTACAACAATGTTTCATGTTTTGTTGCTCCAGAAAACCTCAAGTAGCTCATTCTTGAATATTGCCAGCAATGTCCTCTCAGCTGTGTCACAAAAAAACCCCCATAAGTCAAAGTAGGGATCAGTTTTTTGCCCGAGGACAATGATATGAACTCTGACTGAAGAGTTCATGAGTTGCACTCTAGCTTTTTGCATGGGATGCAATTGTGTTTTTCAGACTTTTTGGTACATTTCTACTTCCCACGTCTATTGAGCCACAAAGTAGTTGAAAGTCCATTACTTCACATTACGAAACTTCTGTAGTCAGCAATTAATTTGTTCTTTAAAAATAAATAAAGTAGGGGTAAACCTATTCATTAAGACTTTCTTAGCGTCATCAGTAAGCAAGGACTTGCCATAAAGCCTACATTAGCTTCACGGTTAACCTCAACTGAACTGCCATAAGGGGAAATGCTGTTAGACATTTTATGGGTGGATTATCAGCAACAGAGTCAGAAAAAGTTCCAAAATTGTGAAAATGTCCCATCATAATGTACTATTGGCAAGCATGAGGGATATGCATTGCAAATTGGCCATGCCCTCTTAGTGCTACAGCAGGGCTCTTCAACGTGTGTGGCGTGCCGCCCAGAGAGGGGCGCAACATGAGGAAAAGCAAGTTCAAAAATGAAACGGTAATAGCAAGAAATAACTGACAGCATTGAGATAACTTTACCAAACCTAAGTCAGAGATAAAATGGATATATTTTAAGTACCTAAAGCTATGGTGAGTAAGGAGACAGAGTTTAGGCCAAGCAAAAATAAACAAAAGACTGAAGCATGACCATGAGTATTTAAAGCTGGGATTTTCATGGGCTGGGTCTGAAGATGCTCAACTACAATGAAAACAAAAAATTAAAATCAGGGCTTATCTGGCTCAGGCTGTACAAAAATAAAAAAACAAACAAAAAAACACAACAGTATTGTTTAACATAATAACAATGTCATTGATAGCAAACGGCAGATGTTTCTCAATTTTTCACTTCTTTTCCAATAGTTTCTATTCTTGAGCTTTAGCATCTCAGTCATCTTGCTTTATGCTGTGACTGGACAATCGTTTGCAATTACACATCTTGAAACTGATGATTGTAATTCTGCATATTGTGCAGCTTTACATACAAAACCTTGCTGCTGTGTGAGTTGTTCAAATTTAGCAACATGTTCACGCTGGCTTACTGACTTCAGGGTTCACCTCAACTGAGTATGACAAAGAGTGTGCGATCTTTATATTTATATGTTACTGAAATATTAATGTTTCTAGCAAATGTTCACATAATGAGAGTGAAATGGTTATTGCAGTTAATGCCTGTGACTGCAGGTGACCTCAAATACTTTAACTTGAATTTGACCTTTCTTATAACATTTTCTCTTTAGCTAATTTGCTTAAGCATCTCAGTCAGATAAAGACAAAAGAGCCCATATGCACGTCGCACTGGACTAAACGCTGCCTCTGTTCAGCTATGATCATGTACCTTTGCAGTCTGCAAATGAAATGTGACCATTTCCATGGAGCAGGACTTGCACATCTTCAGAGGTAACAGGAACCTTCTTGTTTAATATGTAAAACACTCTATTCATGCTTCTCCTTTTTCTTGTATCTGAGATTCCTAAAGTGATTTGCAAGTACGTCAATGTGGCAGCAAACATTTTGCATATGCTAAGCATATGAACAACCACACAGCAGACAGAGCAGTTTTACAGAAGTGTGGAGGAGCGGAATTAAAACGGTCCTGTCATGATGGTGTCAGGCTCCGAGTTTGGTTGTTCTCTAATGTTTCAGTGTTAAGGCACTAAGGACTTAAACTGTAGAAGGACAGACTGAGACCGCAATCTTATTATTTGTAAGTTTGAACACAAAGAGAGACCAAATCTCCCTCTTTTCATTTATCTTTGAAATGAAATCCGCATTTCCAACACAACTCCTGAAACCAAAAGTTGGACAGTTCTGATGTAGACAGAAAGCATCCTACCTTGTTGGAGGCCATGTCGCTGACGGACCGGTGCGTCTGTATCGTCTCCAGCTGGTCCAGACACCAGTCCAGCTCCTCCATCGTCTCCATGGCCAGCTTCTGGTAGGACTCGTCTGCCAAGAGACACACGGACACGTAGTCAGGTCCAAGCGGATCCATGGCCGTGCTCGAGCCTGCCGACGGGGCGCGTGGCGGTCCGAGGGTAGCGGGATGGCCTGCAGTTTGCACGGGGGACTGGCCCGCGGAATGTCCGGAAGATGTCGAGGAAGAGGGGGATGGGTGCACACAGAGCTCCTTCATCTCCGTAGAGCTCTATGCTGCCTCAGAGTTCAGGGAAGTTGGATTTTCCAGACAAACTGAGGGGAGAGTTATTCGTGTGCAGCCTCATTCTCCGTGTACCCCTTAATCCCCTCGCACTGGTGAACTCTACAAACCCCCCCTCCCACTCTGTCTGGTTCCCCCACCCCTTCTCCTCAGCCACTCTCAGTAACTTCTCCCCTTTTCATTGCTATTTGTCTGAACAAGTGGCGTGAAAGTTAGGAAGACCTACTGCCTCCTACAGCCAAAGTGCTTGAGACCCCACCATTGAACCACAAAGGACAGTGACTCTATATCTTTCCCCTCCTAAGGAGATGTTTGGGTAAAAGAAAAGCTGTCACTTTATTTTCACTTGCATCGTGTTGTCTTTGGTATTGCGTTTGTGAAAGTTCTGTGGGTAAGAAGCGTAAAAGCACTTTGTCACTGCTTCAAAGAGAAATGACCCCGTTTCTTCCTCTCCCGATGACTTCCTTTCTGAAACATGAGGTTGTGCCTCTGCTGAACCACCTCAGCTGCAACTCACGCCACCGTGAGCCTCACAAATGCCCTCTTTCCTCTCAAACCCTCTGGAAGGAAGGAAAAAATTTATATCAAACAGCAACACTTGTTTGCACAAGGAACATGAGGCAAATTTTCACTCCCCCCACTGACTGGGGGAAGCCAGGCTAGAGACTTGCTTCTGCCAAAGAAACCAAAGCACTTCCTCTTTGGCTGCGGACTTCTGCAAAACGTGGAGTGGATCAGAAAAAAAAAAACAAAACAAAACAAAAAAAAAACTGGATTGATGTTCGGTTTAATAGCTCTGCCGTTTCCAGCGATGACTCACATCTGCCAGAAGCGTAGGTACTTACAAGGAAAAAGACGGGTTTAAAAGAAATAAGATGTGCGCGAGTATGAGGAAACAAAGACAAGACGAAAATACAAAGGAAGAATATCTGCAGGGAGGGACCGTTGAATGCATCTGGATCTCCCTACCTTCCCTTTTTTGATGGAAAACACTGATCTCTACTTCATAGGACTTCACACATGGAAGGAATTTAGTCCATATGCTTAACACAACAAGACAGCCAGCGTGCTACTCTCCAATTTACGTCAATATAGCCGATCAAAGCCTTTCAAAGAACAGTGATGGCGTACAGATTTTTTACCATCACTTTTTAACAAAGAACAGTAAAAAAAAAAAAAAACTTCAGGCATATTGCACAGCTGAAGAAGCCACCCAGTTTTAGCTGTGATCAGAACAAGATGACGAGAATATTTCTAAACAAAGAAAGTGCAATTTCTGCAGTTTTTTTATTTTATTTTATTTTTTACAAATTATGCCACAGTTATAACAAACAAAAGAACATTTGGTTATAAAATAGAGTACAAGTGGATGGCAAGCTTCGCAGTCCAAATTATTCAGAGGAACCACATATTCTGTGAGTCAAAACTCTCAGAAACGGAGTAAAACTTGACGCTTTCTGTTCAACGTTCCATCTTTAAGTCAAATCTTGGTTTTATTTTGTTTGTACAAACTCAAAGTAGAGTTAAGGATTTGACTTTCAAATTGTCCTTGGGTGTCAATGAATATGTGCATGGTAATTTGTTCTCTGTGTGTGTCTATGCTGAGGAGGGGTACCAGCCATCCCATCACAGGTACAGAAGGAAACAAAAGAATACAAATTTTTCAGTAATCTAGGTAACTGGTTATTCTTTTCAAGCCACTCTTTGGAAGGCCAAAGAACCCTGTGTGGTTGGGCTGATGTGATTAAATCGGTTTTCATTGTCCCAGCTGCATGACAAAAATCATGTTTCAAGGGCCATCCACGTTTCTGTCAGTATTCACACCACCATAGTGAGGAACACAATGGAGACACCCAATATGGCTAAAACCAAACTTAATGCTGGCTGATAAAGCAATAATAGGATTTACTGCAATAGCTACGTGATCAATGTGAATAGAAAATACGTCCAATAGAATATTATACAATTTCACTGACCAACTACAAATATATTCTACCATCTCATTGGTTGGAGCACAGCAGCATCAAACAGCCGTCGACATCTGGCAGTGGAATAAAAATACACAAGCAGTAACTGAAAATGTTTATAACTTTATGCTGGTTTAATACTGACACATTACTGTTTGTTAGATGTCAAATGTATTGGCTACACTCCCAGTGTACTATAAGCCTGGTGGGCCACCAAGCTTCACTTGTTCACCCCCCACCAGGCTACACATTGTTTATTTTAGATAGGGGTTTTTATACACCAGGAACATTTCCTGTAAAGACGGCTTAAGCTAAGTTTATAGTCGGCGCAATGAACTGGGCGCGAAAGGTTGTACACCAATTGTGTCATCACTGCACTTGCCTGTTGACTTCATGCTCTATTATTTCCAGATAATGATGCCTGGTTGTGCAAATCTCTGTAACGTAACATTTTTAACACAAAAGCTGGTGGACTGCACTAGCACCCCCACCACTAGGCTTAGCAGGTTTTCAATTTTGTTTGATTAAGAATTTATTCAATGTATATTTTGGACAATGGCCAGTATGTTAAGTTATTTGACTATTTTATTGTGTGTATTCCATTTACGCAAAAGTCTAGTTGGCTGAGTTTACATTTTAATAATTTGATCATATTGTCAAAGGTTGCAGTCATTCAGTCTTGGCTGGAGGGTGGCCGAGTTGTTTAACACCGACTCTCTGTAGAAAAAGGCTCTGGATGTTCTGTGAGTTTATACATGGGTGAGTTTATACGTGGGTAAACTCCATGTGCTCTAGTTTCCTCAGAGGTAGGATGTAACAATATACAGGTGCTTGAGCTGTGTCTTGTAACAAATCCCTGTTGGAGGATGCCATCTATTTATTTGAATGCGAGCACTCAAAAAAAAAAAAAAGAAAATAAAAAGTAATGTTTTATGAGTCAAAATCAAGAGAAAAATTGACCAGCGTTGGAGGAGCTGAGGCTATCATTACTATCATTCTCTAACTGGAGTTGTGTAATAATTATATGTCTGAGCTGAATTTCAAAAGAAAAGCCAAGTAACACACATACATGCACACACACGCAGAGTTGATGGAGTGCTGAACCAATCATCACCTCCGGCTGATCATAAATGCAAAGCTAAATGGGCTGACATTTCACAGAATCACCAGTCAACGATGGAGTGACGCACGATCAGTTTGACAAACCTGCTCCCAGACAGGTACTTTTCCAGCCTGTTTTTTTTGTTCCTTTCCTTTTTCAGTGGAAGTCGATTTTTTTTAGGAGGCAGTAATGTTTTAGCCACATGCTGAAACCTGCAAAGAGGACAACAGACCTCAGTGTGCAGACAGACCCTGTCTGCATCGGCGCTCTCTTTCACTCCCTTCGAGGACCACAAAACAGCTTCTGTAAGAGTCATTAACTGCACTAACGACGAGGGCTGGGTCCAGGCCTTCGGTCCCACCAAGACACCTTCCCCTTACATCCTTTTCACCCCAGCCAAGTCTCAAACCTCAAACTATCTACAGCGTCTAGTCATCAGTAATGCTATTCTAACATCTAGAGTAAAGTTTTCCCTGCAGTATAAGTATTAAAACATCACAAAAAGTAGATTTCCTTATGTCTAAATGAAAGTACACCCTCTTTATTCAGACTTTTTACATGTCGGGATATAATAATCCAAATTATATAATATTTAGGCTACATAGTGGTGCACTCTAAATTTGCTTAATTGCTCACGAGGTAGTTTGGACGAAGCTTCAGCTGTAGGACAGACGGACACACATTTGATTCTACAATGATGTGGAATTAGAGGAATTAGTCATTAGCTGCATTTACATTTACCATATTAAATGAAGAAGCTTAACGAAAAATATGTCAATTTAGAACAAAAAAACAAAACACAACCTCCCGAAATGTGATATAAACGCTTTTGTGCTAGGATGACTTCGTAAAAGTGCAATAGAAACTTTTTTTTGTGTTGCACAAGTCACATGATCAACAACCGAACGCTGCTATTGGAGAAAACACAAGAAGGATGATGGCGTTTGTACAAACATATTTACATGCCATTTTAATTGCGTTACTTCTTCAATCAAAATACCACAATTGCAAAATTGTGTTTTTTTTTCCAACATTAGCGAAATATCGACAAATGTTTGCACAAATTTGTAATGAAAACGCAGCCGTCGACTCAATGACTGCAGGACTCCAATCATCATGCTTCCACCACCGTGCTTAGCATTTAGTGCAAGCTAATATGATTTTCGTTTTCATTTTTCCAACATGCCAACATTGCTAAACATCTCTATTTTAGTCAGAAGTTTATTGTTCCAGACACGACTTTGCCATATACCGTCCAGAATAAAGTACCTCTTCCATAAAAAGTTGTTCCATTTCTGCTCTAAAGAATTTCAACATCTAAGGTGTGGCTTAGTTATAATTGTCTTATGCAATTCTCTTAAGCAACACCAGGAAACGTTGGCAGCTGTCTTAGATCTTTCCGCTTGTAAATATTGCTTTTCCCTGAACTTCGATGAACTTCAAAAGGCTCGGCTCTATAATCCGTTCAAGATTTGTGGATTGCAACAATTACATCTTATGTCATGTCTCCTGATTTTCCTTACGTGCGATAACGAACGACCCCAGCAAAACCTGCCAAAAGTCCTTCTTTCAGGTGGTTTTCTTTGCTGACGATCAATCAAACGACGAGCAGGATTAGCTTTCCACATGCAGCATCTTTATTTTGGCTTTGCTAAGTGAAGACAGTCAATTTAGATCATTTTTACATCTGGAAATCATTTTTACTAATGTTAGATTATGGTAAAGTCCTTTAGTAGAGAACAGATTATTTTGTTGCCATGGTTTTATGCCACAGTCAATAATTTAAAACACTTTTTGGAGTTACCCAAAATGTACCTTTATTCGAAAAGAGCAATAAAGATGTACAGCCATCTTATTTAACAAAGCCTATTGGTACCAAAAACATGAACGCGACACTCCTGACCTAGTAAATGTACTCTATCTCTCTCTCTAATTCTGAATTTACTTTAAGTTAATGGTGATTGTATTTAGGAATCTAAACAGGCATACTTACATATGACTGAACTAAATGTGTCAGTGTGCTACAGAGCTCTCAGACCAATATATTTTTTAGATTTTGCCTGCAGGCCCCTTGAACCTCTTCCAGGCACTTCAGAGACAGGTTCATATGTTCATACATTTATGAAACCAGCTCTTACATCCATTTAAGTTGAAGCAAAAAAATTTGGCAATTTTCTGCCTACTGGAGACTATTTTCAACAATTATCTTATTGATTTTGAAAATCTGTTTAAAATGTCACTTTATTTTATCAATTATTCCCCCACTGAGATTTTTTTTAAAACTTTTTTGCTCCATAATTAAAATGTACTTAATTACTTCCATCTCCCTGTTTTGTTACTAATGTATCTTGAAAGGGAGATAAAACAGTCAAAGTCTCTTTCTGCATTTAAAAGAAATTTGAATATTATTTTGCAGTGAAATGGAGTTAAATAAGCTGACAATTTTTTTTCTATTTTTTATTATTTGTGTATTAAAATTATGTCTGCAGATATAAGTTTGCACTTTTCATACATGATTTCTTTTAATCGCTACACGAACTACTCATATTGAATAATGAGTGAATGAAATAATAAATAAAATGAAATGTGATTTAATTGGTACTGGAACTCGAGTAACCTACAGAAATATACGGATGATTATCACGAGATCCAGTTTTCCACGCATGAGTGATATTTAGTCAAATTTTCAAGGGCTTAAAATTTGCCCTTTACTTTAGTTAGTAAACTGAGTCACATCGGTCAAGAGGTTGTCATAAGCAGATCAAAAAAAAAGTTTGACGTGAACTTGAGGTTGCTAATTAGTAATGACTCAGTGACTTACGCCTGACTAATACGGATTGAGTTGTTTTTATTCAAACGTAGGCTAAGGCTAAACATGGTCAGTTTTCAACAAAAGGCTAAAACTACCAGGACTGAAAAAAACTGTTTTTCTTTTTTTAAAAAAAATGCATTTCCAGAAACCTGCACAGGAGGCCCGTGATGCTAGTAATCACGTATTGTGAACGTGAAAGACCTGCAGCCTTGAGTCACCATCCTGTGATTAAATCTAAATACCTCTAAGATATCAGCATGTATGCAAACAGTCCCACTCTCCATCACATCTCCAAGGATAAAGCGAACCCTGTGACGACAGTACATGCAGCGCTTTCACACTGTTGTGACTTTGCAGAGCTGGAGATGTAGGAGTGTGTGTGCGTCTGTGTGTGTGTTAGTTTGTTAAAGGGAGGTGTTGGGGTGGTTTAATGATTCACTGGTTTACAATGATTTATAGTTGCATCAGCCCTCATCTACGTCAGTACATCAGAGGGGAAAAAATAGGTTTTGCAATTATATTTAAAATGAAACAAAAAAATAAGATTTGCAGTGAGACGTTAACCTGCTCTGTGGGTGAAAAGTCGGCTTGGAGTCCACGTGAAGGAGAAACGTGCAATTTTGAAGATCTTGGAAGTGATTGCCGACTTGCCTACAGCAATGTTGCTCGCACTCAGCAAAGCTTGTGTCAGTCATTTCCTTTGTGTGTTTGTTTAAGAAAACCAGAAAGCGTCTTGCTCTATATGCAAATATCTTCTATTGGTTTGGACCATGTCATAAAATTTTAAATGTATATTTCTAAATGCACGGACACAAGTGTAGAGGAACAATGAGAGATAATAGTTGTACTTCGGTGTAATTGAGCTAAATGCACTAATGTTATTTAGTATTCTTTAATCTAAAAATGTTGAAACTAATAAGTGTGAAAAAAATAAGCTTGGAACAAATTTAAATAAGCTTGCTGTCACTTTTAATTGCTGCATTTTCTTAAGATCCTCATGGACATAAAAAAAAGAAATAAATCAAAACCCTGAAACTCTCCGTCAATCATTTCCTCACAAACAACTGTCACAGATTAAGTTTCTGCATAGTTTACAACTCTGATATTATCTCTTCACCTATCAAAACAAAAAGCTTTCAACACACACACATGCACGCCCACGCACGCACACACACACACACAGGCAAATGCAGCCCAGGAGGACCTGTCTGACGGCTCCTTCACAATGCTCCATGGAGCTGTTTTGGCACGGGAAAGTTTGAGGGATGGGTCGAGCTGAAGTTTATGACTGTGCTGACGTCAATGGCATAATTCAAATACTTAAGCAGGCTACTTGCTCTCCGCCCGCCAGATCCTTTCCTTTGGCCAAGGCTCTGGAAAATGTGAAATGGATTCCCGCTGCGGAACAGAGTGGCTGCTGCAGGCATTAGTGGAGACCGCTGGCCAGACTGAATGACGGATCAGCTCAGTTCTGACCATCAGGCGTGCAGTAAAGCGTCTGGTCAGCTGTCTGTATATCAAACAACCATTTTATCTCTTGTTTATGAAAACCAGTTTACAGGAACTCTTCAAAAATGATAAATTCTTTATTTTAACTTTTATTTGAAAAAACAAAAGGGATCAAATAGCAGAATGAAGCTATTTTCCTTCTCAGAATTAAGAAATTGTTCATATTTATTTAAACATTGAAAAACAATGAAAAAGACCCAGCATTATTATAGCACCTAAAACAATGATTCGGATTGCATTCATGTCATCTCTGCCTGTCCAGAGTTTTAAATCAACTTTTATTATCAACTTTTTGAATCGCACTAACCCTAAAGAATATTATTTTTATTTTTGGCTAGCTTGTTTAAAAAAATTTCTTGAAGTCTAAAAATGTTTGCTCCCCAACTTTAAAACCTTTGAGGTTCTCGAGAAATGATTCAACTACTCAGGACTCTGTTTCCCTCTTTTATTATGGGAAATTCTGACGCTAAATTCTCAAGTGTTCTTGATAATTGTTAAATGAATCACGAAACAAACCTACTTTGTAGAAGGATAAGATGATTCCTACTTAAAAGAACACTTATAATTTGTCATGCCTCTAAAACCAACTCCTTCACTCTAAATATTCCACATGCAGCTTAAAGACAACACAAAAGGCTACGGCTCAAACTATTGTGTTTTTACATTCTGCAGTTTCGGATAAGTCATTCATGACTTGCTTTAGAGCATGTTTACAAAAAGACACAAAAGATTATTGAGTAATCACAATTGTGTGAGGCCCCACGCCTCGGACAGTTTACGCACAAAGTCAGGTATCGACCTTGATTAATAATGTTCACCTCTTCATTTCAGTCACTGTCATTTCCTTTAGATCAATCAGTTTTATCCTTAAGCGAAAAAAGTAAAAACAAATCTTTACATCCATAATCAGATTGACTTGCTTATCAAAAGTACGTAAGGAAAAGGAATTTTATTTTATTATTTAATGCATTAGGGCAGCATTGGGGATTTTCCACTAGACTAGTTCCATTGCTAAAATAAGGTTAAAGAGAGGTGGTGTTATGAAAAAACAACAACAAAAAACACAATAAAAACAATTAGGAACCGGTTGGGTATTTCTGTTCTCAAGCCGAAATCTGTGTGGATGCCAAGTTATTGCGTCACGCCATACGTTCGTGTTTTCTGGTAAATGCTCCTCCCTCTGTTGTATTGTTGTATTGTGTCTCAGTGAAGAGGATCAAATTAAACGAGGAATGCATTTCAACACAAGTGACTGCTTTTAGGTATCAGTGCAAAGCGACTGAAATTTGATCCATGTGACATTTCTAAGACAATCCGCAAACAGCAGTGACACGTTTAGATTTAAACCCCATTTTAGACGCACCGGCTGGCGGTAGGGATGTGCGATAAATCAAATTGATCAATTGGTTGAATTTTTGGTTTCTGAAGATTTTAACTTTTGGAAAAATCCAGTGCACTCCACAGGTTTCTATAGTTTGGAGTGATATCAGTACACCCAAGATGGTAATCTTGTTTGATAAGATTGTGTAAAACAGCTTCTTATTGTTTGAACTTTGAATTTAAGTCAACTCTACAATGAAATATGAAGGTCAGGCTAAAAAAAAAAAAATTCTAATCATGTCACATGAATAGAGCTGTATTAGAATAAAATCATCATATTATTTTAATGAAGTCATTAATTTTGCAGAATAAAAGGAGAAATCTTATGAGAACTCCAACATAAAAAAAAAATTATTATTCAAGCTTTTGAATTGAAGGAAGTGGTGCTACAGCACGGTCACCCACATTCTGCACAAGAAAGGCTTTAGTGGAAAAGGAACGACATTTCTTCAACTTTGAGCAGGAAAATTAATAATCTAATCTGTAATCCCTTTTTTCTCAAATCACTTCTAAAGACTTTCAGACCACTAATCTTGAGAATGTCGCTTCATCACTCTGTTGCCGATTTCTTAGCTGTCGTGTTGTTCGTTATATTTCCACCTCTGTCCAGCTGCCATCGTCTCGGACGTCTTCTGACAAGCATTCGAGTCATTTTCTTCCAAATCAGCCATTCTCAGACACAGAGTTGTTTTAGGCCAACTGTTAATCCGCCAACTAAAGCTTTTATTTGAGATGAAGCCCTTAAGATTATTTGTAATGTCTCTGAACATAAAACGGTCTGATAAGTATCTTAAATGCATCTCTGAAGATAATAAGACTCCAAATTGTTGCGAAATACCCGATAAACAGTTACAGATTGTCAGGAAGCAAGAACGGACTTTCTCAAATTAGCTTTGGATAAGAAGTGCCATTATGGAATGTCATTTACAGAGGCTACACTTTTCTGATTTTAAGATAAGGGAAAATTGTGGAACGTTTTTAATTCAAAACAATCTTGGAACTAAAAAGAGTCTACATTCATCTTTCCATTTGATATAATTGAGCTAGAAGCTTGGATTCAGGCGATATTGGTTATACGGTATGTGGACATAAAAAGGGAATAGCTGGGCAACTTTTTACAATAGAAGCAGCATAACAACACGAGAAACTCATTTCAACGGTAAAACATAAGAAACCAAACATCAGAACCGACATAAAATTAGAAAAATAGGGCCTTTATTGAAAAAAAAGTCTTTGTTTTTGTTGTGGCGTTGTGTTCTGAGGTTTTTCCCCAGTAAAAACTTACAATATTTATCTTCGCTTTCAATAAACAGCATCATTTTCCAGCTACTAGCAAGCCAAACTGCATCGATGGAAAAGCTGCCCTGTTGAAATGATTCCAGTCTCAAACAATGAAAAAACAGTTCCTGCATTCAGGTATTTAGAAGGAATGTCCTGGTAGATTATTGTCTGTAGCAAAACACACTAGAGAGCAGAAGGTATTAAATGAGCAGAGCAGCTGTTGAACCAGAGAGTGAAAATCAACTAAAATCTGATCACTTCGTATGATGTTTTTTGTACTTTTGGTAGCAGACGTTTATGCTGCCCAGATACTTTTAACACTTTTAACATGTCCCACAAGTGTTTTAAATGGGAAGGTCTCTGCTACAGACCTCATAAAATCTACCAGCAGTCTTTGGTGTAGATAAAAATCTGACACCCATTGAGAACATTTTAAAGTGCAAGTCAATTCAAAGACATCATTAATCCCAGAGGGAACATAAATGTTGTAACTCATACAATTCTCTTCAGAGTTGTTGTAGCTGCTAATGACGTTATGGCTGACAAGCTTTCAAAATGTTACTCTATTAAATGTTAGTTTTAATTTATGTCCAATATATTCGGTGATGGAATAAAATTGCATCAATATGCAGAGGTTCGCTAATAAAGTAGGGGAAGGAACTACTCCAAAATTGTAAAAAGTGGTGAAGTACGCTTGTGTTTTTGCTCCGTAAGGTTTTGAACTGATACAAATCAAATCACAACAATTAAATAAAACATGCTTTATCTCAAAGTGTCCTCAAATATTTACATAAATGTGAATTAATACATTCTTTTTAGTTTGTCACATTTTGTAACATAATGAAGCACCTGAGTCGCACTGTACGTTTTTTGCTAACTCACATTCTAATTAAACAGCATCAGAAGCCATCAAGCATGATGAGAGCTGAAAATACAGAAGAAAAATCTGGCTGGGATGTGAACGAAGTTGAAAAGAAAATTGCACCGATCAGCACCTTTCTATCTGTCAAGATATTAATGAATAAAAGCACTAAGTGCCACGTAATTATTAAAAAGATAGAAACATTTGATGCAATGTTGAAGGTTGATTTAAAAAAACGGTTTATAGAAACACAGAGCAGCACCTGTAAAATGCACCTAGCACTCAGATGTATTCATTTGTTCAAGTTCTTGTTACAATTTAAGTCTATGTGTTTTCATATTATGGAGAATATGACTTTCAAATTCACAACTTTTATTACGCTGAAAAAACAAAATCTTATCAAGTATTTCTGGTCTAATTTCTAGAGACAAAACTAACTTACAAGTAACTTTAATCAGGTTATTGGAGCTTGATTTAAGTCAGTATTTCCTTAATATTGATGAAAATCAACTAATTCCACTGGCAAGTTTTCCATTTATAATGATTGGAAAATGTTTATCAGTACAAAAAAAAAAAAAAAAAAAAACTTGCCAGTGGAGCTTTTTCTTTTTCATCAATATTTAAGAATTACTGACCTAAAACAATGTTGTAAATTTTGCTGAGAAGTCACTTGTAGTCACTACACTTGAAATAAGACAAAACTAAGATATTTGCACTAGAAACTATACTCATAGTACTTGGTAAGACTTTGTTTTTGCAGCATACTTCAATTACCAAAACAATAACAAGGGTCAACATGACATTTTAGTACCCAAAGAATCAGAAAATAAACGATCAGACTGTGCCTCCACTAGTTCTCTGACCGCTCTTCAGCTGCTATTGACTGAAACGTTTAACTCCTCAGACTTTGATTAAAACGTTAATTGATTAAAATGTTTATTCGCTGCAATCATTTTGCTCCATGAGCAGGAGGCCGGTCGGTCATGACAACAGTTGGTTCATACGAGTGATAACCTTTTCCTCAATAATTCAGTTCTGATGCTTGGAGACGTCAAGTTCTGTTTTCCCCACTAAAGTAGAATTTATCGGGGGTCATTTGGAGCAAAACCTCTAATCGAAATCAGTCAGGGAAGAGTGAGTCCTTTGTTGGCTGCCAACTCACAAGACTGCGTGTGATGGAGCCTGTTAGGCGTTTGGTGAACTGCGACGCGATCCACTAAACCCTCCAATCTTCCCCGCCTCACGTTACAAGAGTAAGATGTTTAACAAGGTGAAAAGCCTGCAGTGACGCATTTGGTGCTGAGCTGATTTTATTGAAACCCCTGATTTAAGTCTCTGAAAGCACTTTCACCCACTGGCCAAGGTCATGTTTCTACTTCTTTTGATAATTTCATTTATCAGCCTCTTGTGCTGTGTCTGACTTGTACGTTCAGAACTTTAACAGTCTGGACTTCAGGTGACTTTATCTCACATTTGGATTTTGTTTTAGTCTTCCTTTCAGGCTTACATATTTAAAAAAAAAAAAAAAAAAAGGTATGGAAAGTTTCAACTGAACACACTGATAACTCAAAAAGACACAAAACGGCATCTTTTCAAGCCAAACAGTTTTGGGGGAAAAAACCCACAGAGAAAGCAGCCCATTAGTAGAGGATTGAACAGTTTCTTTCCATGTGATTTTGCCGGATATGGAAGTCTAGAAAACATTCGACTTGGACGGTTATTTTATTCCGCCCCCCCTTCTATCTCCACAGTGCGTCACGAGCGAGCCTAATGAGACGGTTTGCGGAGACCGTCGGCGATTACTTGGGGAAGGTCAAGGTTTGTGAGAATGGTGGAGGAAGGACAGCAAGAGATTTCTGCAGCCGCCTTGTATGTGTGTCTTTTTTTTTTTTTTTTTCTCCTGCTGCGGGATGCCGCGCGCGCGGCCAATCTGTGCTGATAGGGAATTTAGAGCACCCATGTGCAGGCAATCGTTGACGTCAATAAGGCTTGAAGAACCAGTACAGCAGGAACCAATAATCTATTCCAGCTCCCCTCCCCTGCCTTTGTCGCTTCTCTTTCCCGTATTTCACATAAACATGATTTGACTTCGAAACCGATGATTATTCTGCACTCTCATCCGCATGCTTGCCGTTTTTGACAGGCGAAATAACTGTGCATGGGATTTTTGATATTGCTTTCATTGAATAATAATCTACTGCATTAATAATTCAGGAGATTCATCTGCATGTAGGATTCATGCAGATCGTGCATGCAGTGTACTTATAGAAATTAAGAGGAGTCAGAGGTTTTTATTTTGCAAACACTAAAATAGGCCTGAAGCGAACATTCTTGCAATTTTTGTTTTTTTCTTCTAATTTAATTAGTCAGAGATTTTTTTCCCCCTAGTATTTTATTTGTTTTGTCTTGTTTAATATACGCCTGTGTTTTTTAACATCTGTTTTTAAACTACATTTTTCACACAAAATGCTCTCTACACAAATAAATCTGTGTGGTGGGCCATTTATCTAGTGTAACATAAGAACTTCTTTTCCCGATTGCAGATTTTGATGCTATTTTTACTCTTTAAACTCTTCTTAAAAGTTGCGTCTTTAATGATCTATTATTTCCATTCGGATGCTGAATTGAGAAAGACTGCCACAGACTGAGAAGGTGCAACCAGGAACAGAAACACTTGCTCCAATCCTGAGGACTCAGTACCAAGTGTCAGGCATGGTGGTGGTAGTATCATGAAAGACTGCAACTCCAAATTCTTCAAATTAGTAGGTAGATGGGCGAAACCTGAATGTTTAGGTTTGCCGTGGAAACATCTTCAACCTCAGATAAGCTTACTAACTTTGCTACAGTAATTCAAGAAAGCTACACATTATCTCAAGAGCAGAGAAAAATATCTGGCCAGAATTTTACCTACAAAAGAGTGGAGTTTTTTCCCCCCTGCAAATATGCCCAGATAATACTGTGGTTGCATGAACTGAACCTCGGTGGGAAAGTGAAATTGCACCAGTTCAAACTCGTGCACCAATTTCCGTTTTTCAAAATCTTTTGAAGTTGTTTGTTGCGCTTTGTTTAAACTGGATGATGAGCCAGAAATTAACAGTGCGAAGTTCATCATGTGTACCTGAATCCGACTTGGAAGCTGTTAGAACTAGTAGGACTAGATTCATGCGTGTGTGGACAACACCTCATTTTATGACAGAGATATTTCCCAGGCAAATCACAAGCTGGGAACTCGGCTCTCTGCCTGAGGTGTAAAAGGCCAACAAAAGGCTCAAAGTTTCAAATAAAAGATTTTAATTACATAAATGTGGAACGTCAAGCTCTTTAAGCAGTTCATTTATAACATTGAAAGCATATTTTTGAGCACAATGAGGTTACTTTTCTTTCTTCTTGCACCTGTTAAATTGTTTTAAGCAAGAAGTGACAAATTAAAAAGTTTGTTAATCAAGTATGCAAATTCACTGAGACAGCATTTTGTTTGTGACAGAAAGTGCATTTACCTGAGAGACAGACTTTGGTGACTGAAGGCTGATTTGCAGCAGGAGACCTTCTGTAACAAGAAAATAGATAAGAATCCTATGAAATATATAGTAAGACATTTTTTTCAATTTACAACTCAGAGGTATTCAACAATGGATCAATACAAATGGCTGATGCAAAATTATGTTGTAGTTCAGTTACACCAAAAACTCCTCATGCAACAAAACATGAAGAAAAGTGGCCCAGATTTAGGTTTACAGGCGACCTATTATGATTCCTTCAACAGGTTAGAAGAGGTCTGTACAAACATGTTCATTATAGTTTTTGCACAAAACCATTCTCAGAGAATGAATCTTTGGTCTGCTCAGTTCAGCCTATTTTGAATTCTTTTCACAATGAGCTGTTGTCACTTTCAATCCAAATAAGCTGCTGGTGGCCAGGCCCCCCAACTCAACGCTTGGACTCGCACGTGAAAATGGCGGCAAACAGATGCACAATTATACAACCATACATATTTGAAAAGCAGAAGTGGAGCCTCCTGCACAACTAGCAAAAATGCAGCAAGCGGTTCCTAGATGGTAAGACTTTTCCAGAAGCCATTGTACAGCGCATATGGCGGTAAAACCAGCTGACCAAATGCAGTGGAGCTCCTCTTGGGTTGCTAGGTGATGGACAGTGCTTGCAGATTTGTGGTGTTACATTCTGAAGGTTTTTGAAACGGCTCATTTTCCAGACACCAACAGATGTAAACTTATTGCCAAAAAACCAACTTTGTGGTTTTCTTAAAGAGCTTGGGGTGTTTTTAGAAGCACTTAAGACCCAAATGGAAGAACAAAACATGCCATATGTGAATCTCATACAATAAATTTCTTTTAAAGTAATTTATTGCTGATTATTGAGCAGGAACTAATTTTTTGTATTAATGTTAATGCCATTTTTTTTTCAATGCAATAAAAAAAAAACTGGAGTTCTCTCTTTGAACCGATGTTCCACCACGACACTACATGAAGTTCTGGGTATAAATGAAGAAAAATGCAAAAAAGTGGATTATTTTTTCTTGAGCTTTAGCATGTGGTAATACATCAGGCAGTTCACACTAGAACCATAATAACCATAATCATATTGCCTTTTTAATCATATTTCCTTTTTTCCAGCTCCAACCATTTCACCAGGTAGCAAGGATTTCTTAATGTTACAAGTTAAATGGAAAATGTTTATTAAGACATTTTCTGGTTCTGAAATATGTGGATCTACACATATTTGGCCTTATTTTCATAGAGAACTTATTGGAGCATTTTCAAGAGGAAGCTCAGGGACATGAGAGTCAGCAATGCGGATGAGCTGAAGGATGGGATAAAAGCTGCCAGAGCTCCCGTAACACCTCCGCAGTAGGCCTACATTTCCATATTCCAATTTTTTTTTTTTTTTTTTTTATTGGTCTTGTGAAGAATTTGAACTTTCTCAGATACTTGCACTTAGTTTTAGTTAGATATAATCTGTAGTTATTAATATTTACAGAAAATATATCGCCGTAGTATAGGCATTCTATACATGACTAGAATCAACCACATGAGTCAGTAATGAATAATTTCTTGGACGTTTATATTTTAATTTTACTTGAGTAAAGCCACGCAGCTTCTACTTCAGTAAAACTTTTGGATACTCTACCCACCTTTGATTATGTGTGTATATTGATGCCAACACTGGACTGGCAGAATAAAACACACTGATAAGCACTAGTTGGTTATCAGAGTGTCTCAATTTAAGCTCAAAATTCTGCCAAGTTAAACAATCAGAAACTTAAAGTCTTCATATCTTCCATCTCTTTGCATAAATAAGTTCTGTCAGTCCACCACTGACACTCTCCATGACTGCAGTGTATCTACATGTCATGGCTGCCATTTCAATAAAGGTGAAACAACCAATAGGAGTTGCTGGGTTGCTCCAGTTGAGGTAGACAGTTGAGGCCTCCCAAGATTTCATGTCACAAGTTGCTGCAATGAAGTGTGAACCTGTTGCTGTCAACATGACTGTGTCTAGTTAAAACCCTGGAATACAAGGCTGGATGGTTTAAGAGTGACACTGTCTATGTTCGTAGCTCTTGTTTCGGCTCTCTGGTTGCCTGTTACGGAGTCAGACTGCTGGTCGTGGTGGCGGACACGACAGCCTGTAAGCGTCACCATTCACTATTTTCTGGTGAATCTCAACTGGGTTGATCGTCTCTAGATAAAAATATTTGGGCTGCTCAAACCTGACCTGGATTGTGCTGAAAAGAGGATCTTTAAAATTCAATTTGAGATGTATTCTTTTTGTGAAAACACAAAAAAGGATTATGCACAATGTTTTCCACAATCAAGACCACTTTAGAATGAGGATATTCGATATCAAGACTGATTAAAGTGGACTAAGTCATTCTACAATGACTCAGAAAAACATTTTTTGAATTGGGAAACCTTCATTGTAATTCCTGAATGCTAAGACTTTGGGGGATTTTAACTTGTTGAAATCTCATCTTGTTCTCATAAACTCTAATAATGTGTTTTGTCTTCTTTTGTGAACTGAATAAATTGCATCTATAGTCATCAATCACCCGGGCGGTTGTAGTCATCCACCCTAATTTTCTAAACGTTGTAGCAGGAAAAACAGGCTGCATTACGTTAACACAGCTTGCTCGGTTCAGGTTACACTGGAAGATATCCGAAAATAACGTTTTTTAAAACAAAGATTTGTGATTTCGATCGGCATAATAACTATAATCATTTTATGGTTATTAATCCCCCGGTATTTTCATATTCATTTAGACATTTTCATATTTGTGAAGCATAGTTGTGTGCCTGTTCCTGTTTTTCCTCTTCATGACTGCAGTTTTGTCCGATCATATCAAAAAAATATTTTTGCCTATTTCATGTTCAACAAACATGAAGAAGGTATCTAAAACTCGCTGTGTAAGAAATCATGTAAAACAAAGTGTTGCTCTCTCTCCCTCTTCGTGCTGTCTTGCTTTCAGCGACCATGTTTGTGGTCAAAGCAGAAAAGGCTAAACAGCTGCTCTCTGGATTCTCCGAACCCGTCACAGGCCTACAGTGACCCTTCCTCCCTGAGGTTGCATTGACACACTGTGCACCTCTGGTCAAGCTGATGCAACTGCAATTAATGTTTATGGTGCTTTGGCGCCCCCTGGGGAAACAAATTGGCATGCCAAGTTCTTTCAGGTAAACATGAAGCATTTTTTTAACAGCTACATTTTTCAGCTCCTTTTCTACACAAAATAGAAAAATAAGTATTTTAAAAAGCTTTCAATTACACCCAAACAGACCAAGTATTTACTGATGATTTTTGGTCTAATTTCTAGTGTACTTGAAATCAGTCAAAAATAACTTACAGGTAACTTTTCGGGAAGTAATGTGAGCTTGTTTTAAGTCAATAATTCCTTAGTATTGATTAAAAAGTACAAATTATAAGGGAAATAATCTGTCAGTGGAACAAAATATTTCTCCTCATCACATAGGGAATATATCTTGTTCCATTGGCAAGTTATAACAAGTACTTTTCCATCAATATTAAGACATTACGGACTTGAAACAAACTCCTGTATTTTGCTGAAAGGTTAATTGCAAATTAGTTTTGTCTTATTTTAAGTGCACTAAGATACTTCCACCAGAAACTAGACCAAAAATAATTTGTAAGATATTTTGTTTTTGCAGTGAGCCATTGAATTTAGAACATAAAACAAATGTGTAGAACAACAACAAAATAAATATACTTACTTATTGGACACACATTGTATATTTGTCAAGGTGGCGAAATTGTTCCTAACAGTCCGTAAGCTTGCCAGAACCTAAAAACAGGAAAACAAAAATTAATACAAAGATGTAGAATTTATGGGCAGAATCAGAAATCTATAAAAACAAGGAAATAAACAAACTTAATTTATTCCGGAAACGCAAATTACATGATAAGAATGTAAGGAATGCAAGCAGTGTTTAGAATAATCAAGAACGTTTGTCTGGTCTTATTTAAACAAGTGTAAATGTATTATTATTGTCTTTCAATACAATCTCATATGGAATACATGCAGACCACACATAAAACAATTTTAACTTAAAAAAAAATATATAGACTCAATATTTAATATGAGTTGCACAGGGTGAAGAGAGAAAAAATTTTGTTTGTCCATCTTCCTTATTATGCTAATTCTGATCCACCAGGGGGCAGAAGAGTTCATCTTAAGGAAGTTAGGATGCCATCTGCAACAATAAGCTCTTGCATCTAAAAAGCTTCAAATAAGTTTGTTTTAAATATGTCACTGAGTTGTTATTAATGTTTGTTTTTTCCCCCCCAGATTTTCTAATGGATCAGCCGTTACCTGGGCAAATGGAGTTACAATCAGATCCTCGCTGTGTCTGAAAAGAAATGTAACAACTTGTGGTTATATGTTAAACAAGTAACGGTTGATTAGGCAGCAGGTAGATTGCTGCCATGTGTGTACACAACGCACAGTTCTCCCACAATGGATGAATTTCGCGACAAGGACTTTGGTGACAGCTCGTAGTCGCTGTCGGAGCGGTAAAGGAAGGACTCTCTGCGCTGGCCGTGACCTGCGAGGTTGGGGTGCAGGACCAATCCTGAGCCCGGAGACGCCTGCGGGTCTGATGGACTGCAGCACAACGACGGGCCATTTTCAACCTCGAAGCTGAAAGAAGAAGAAGAAAGAAAAAAACCAACTGATTTTGAATACAAATCCTTCTAAAAAAACCAAAAAAACTAACTTGAACTGGCTTTGTTCACAACTAGCTTTTGACCAGTCTTTGGCAAAGGTTAGCTGGTCAAAGGCTGGCTTACACCAGTTAACCTTTGACCAGTTGGCCTCTCACCCGCTAACCTTTCACCTGCTAGCCTTTGACCAGTTAGCCTAACCAAAGGCTAGCTGGTCCAGGTTTCCTGGAAGAAAACCTGTTAAACACTGCCTGCCAAGTCAAGATCTCAATCCTTTTCTGAATCTGTGGCAAGGTTGAACATTTCTGTTCACAAACGCTCTATTCAACCCGAAAGACTTTGAGCTGTTCCAGAAAAAAAGAATATTCACTTCTTCATGTCTGGAGCCTGAAAAGTCGCACTCAAAATGCTTGTAGGTGTGAACTGCAGTAAAATAACTGCAGTTGCCTTTTCATAACAGCTGACTGACCCAGTGAGCCACTGCAGAAGCACAGACAGATAATCTATTCATCACCAGAGAGTTGAGGCAGGAGGAGAGTACCAGATATTATGTAACCAGATGATGAGGGCAGAAGTTTAAACTGAAAGGTCAGAGCCTCAGCACTAAGAGCCAACAGATGCAACAAACCATGAAACAAATGTAACAGAAGAAACTCTGGAAGTTTAGTATATGTCTTCTGTCAAAACAATTTGACAAAAACCGTCCATGTGCAGCAATGTCAACATTTACCTTGAATTTACAAGCAACGCTGTAATAAGCGCTACATCTGGCGTTAGCTCCGACATTGGGATGAAAAGTTCCACACCTCTGCCAGCGAAGCACGGATTAATGAGAAATGTGCAAAATCTGATTAAACACATTCAAGACCAACAGCTTGAATGCATGTTGTCCTGTGCATCATTAAATCCCCTCGCTTTCAGCAACATTGCCACCATGCTTATCCCACACGAATCTAATCTCTTAATCTGAGACAAGCAGGAAAACGCCATATTTTCAAATTTTGGTAAATCTGGGATTAACGGCAAATATTATGAAAGTCTGATATTTCACGAGATGAAACATTTACTATCTTCACTTAGCAGCACATAATAGCATAGATCACATTTTTGTAATCTAGCCTAAACATTTACAGGAAACAAATTCAACATCGTCCACACAATATGGTCAGATGAAAAAACAATGCAGAACAAGAACAATAGGCTTAGTAAAGGGAAGGTAGTTTAAAAGTCACCTGGGCGCAACAAGGTGTGCTCTGCTGACCACCTCCTCACTGAAGTCAAAGTACCGAGCTCTGCACCTGGGGGATCTCCGCCACATTTTCCTTCAGCTCCACTTCTTCCTTTCTCATCGAGCGACAGAACGCAAGGATTCTGTGTCTGCTGACGGACTCAGACTCCTTTTTTCCTTTTCTGTCCCATAACGAGCGGAGTGCCAGGATAACGTCGGCTTGGCAGACGCTCGCAGGCTGAGCTGGAACGCTGGGAGTGGAAAGGGAGTCGCTCTATTTATCTGACCGACTGTCCCTTACTACTCTATGTTAAACCCCAGCTGCAGATTAGTCAGCCTGTTCACTGTCTCCACTGACTTTCACTTGAGGTTTTAAAACCATGGAGGTTTGCAGGGGAATAATGGTTTATAGTAGGCGCAATATATGGAATATGATTTATTTTAGAAATAATCACTAATGTCACTCAATGGCCTGTGGAGAAAGTTACCCTGCAAGGATAAGCAGGTATGGACTCAATTTAGCTTAATTAAAGTAAGTAGCAATGTTTTTCTATGAGAAATTGCTAACTGCTATGTTTGCTACATTATAAATCAGCCTAGTCACCCAAAGTTTCCTATTGCCATAGCAAACTCCTCAGGATTCTGGTTGTGACATGAGCCACAGCACAGTTTTAATTTGACAGGTTGCCATTGTTTATACATTGCATGTCCACAGCCACCATCCCAAAAAGTGTCTTGAAAAGCCTGAAAGCTGGTTCATCTCACTGAAGAGGAAAGCTGAGCAGAACCAGACCGATCTATTCTAAACATCCTGAGAAGAAAACAGAAAAGACAAGCCATCCACCAGAAATACAGGCAGTGAGGATAAATACCATGCATGTGCTAAACGGCACATTAAAGCGCCGGTATGTTACTTTTGTCCAAAGTATGTTTTTTTTTTTTTTTTGACATATTCGTTAAAACTGTCACTATGTTGTATAATATGAGACAGATAATCTGTGAAAAGATCAATTTCTTCCACCTCCTGCCGAGTTACTGTTGCCGTCTGAAGAAATGCACAGCTCAAGACCAAAAACAACCTATCAGAGTCAGGAGGAGGGTCTTATTGCTATCGAACAACCTCAGGTACATTAAATGTGCTAATGGTTGAGAAACATCTCACTATGACAGGAAAACCCTTTTTCCGCTGTAGTCAGTGGGCCATGCTAACTAGCCTTAGCATTCGCAACAGGCTCTGCTATCAGTACGAAGCTGCAGCATGACAGAAAAAAAAACAGGCGGAGGAGAAGGAGGGGTGAGCAGCGCCACATGGAGGCCAGTCGAACTCTGATTGGTTATTTCTTGATAGAATTGGGAGTACTGGGAGAAGGCAGAGGAGCTCAATTTCTTCACGTATTATTAACGTTCTCCTAACCAGATGATGAAGAAGGTCGGCTTCCTCATGGTTCCGGATTCAAGGCTACCTTGTTTTGTGAACGCGTGTACAGTGTGAGCGGTCAGGTCATATCTGAGCATCGGGTCGTACAGAGTGAGAACATGAGTTATTTTCCACATCTAACTGGACAGAAACAATGTTTTTGGAGTCCCAAGGCTCAGCTGTAGCTGCCATTCGACAGAACTACAAGTTCATTTTTGAGCAATTCAATTTTGCTGGAAAAGTTTAGGGAGGATGAAAAAGCACCCGGGTCTTCATCAGCACGGCTAAAATTTCAATGCAACATCTTTATGATAAAACAATGTTCAAACAGCAGCAGAGCTCATCACAAGAATGTTTCAATATATTAAGAGAGCAGCTGTAACAGAAGGTTTCCACTCTACTCTTGTCAAAATGGTGGTGGTTTAAATCTCCTAATAGAGCTAAAGCTAATAAATAGATCTGAGTTATGATATGCAGGCAGCTGTTTCTGGGTGATGTGACCTGCGTCACCCGAGCCACGAATGCAGCTACTTCAGGTCCCACAGCGTGAGCTCTACCGAGGGCTGAGGTTTCTGTCACGGATCATTCTAGGTCAGAACGTACTAGAATAAATCATCATCATCATCAGGCGTCAACTTTTACGTATTTCAAAGTGACATCAAAGACGTTTGTTCATCGCCTGCTTCTGAGCCGAGAGCTTTGAGAACTGTTGGTTTCTGACCTAGATTAACATCAGTCAAACTTCAAATGTCTACCTACCATACAGTAGGTAGACATTTGTAGGTGTGGCCCAAAAGATTTATTTTTCTTTGCAAAAATTGTACTTTATGTAAAACTCAAATACCTAAATCATCTGAGTTGTATTATTATTTCTTTGAATGGAATAAAATAAACAATATTCAAGAATGTGAAAATGATTAAGTTATTATACAACATGGCTAGAGGACATATCAAACCTACAAGCTGATGTGCAGGACTACCTGTTAATGTACTGTAATTTGCATTAGTAACATAATTTCTCCTCTGTTGCTAGGGCACCAACAACCATGCTAAAACCCTTTATATTACTTTTCTATTAACTTCAACACATCATCTTTATCACATCTAGATCCCTAAATGCTTTGAGTTGCTGCAATATGATTGGTTGTTGTTGTTATTCGTGTTAACAATAAATTAAATGGGTGCACCTCATTAACTCATTGATGACTGAGTATTTGGCGCTTTAGGGAGACGAACAGATCACTCATGACTCATATTGGTGTCAGGTGTGAAGTCGGTCTTGGATTCCTTTTTTTTTAAACAAGTTTTTAACAAGTTGACATGAGTTGTTGTGCAGATTGTCTTTCCTGGTTTATGTACCAATTAGGAAAGGGTTACCCAAGGTTTTACACACTCTACCTTATTAACTGAAGCAACAAACAAGAGTAGGCGATAACACTGCGATGTTTGCTTTCGGTTTGTGGACCAAGCCTTCAGAAAATGATGTGATTTTTTCTTCTTTTTTTTTAAATTTAGCAACATTCAAAGTCTGTTTTATCGCTATATAGATGAAACAAAGCTGTAAAGGTTTCATTCAAAATGTGACAAGGTTGTTCTAAACTGCTGTTTAATGCAGAGTTCAGCTTGAGAGAAATACGACAAAGTCACAGCCAATGTGAACAGCTTTTTTATTAATCATTAACACCTCACAGCCCACAAATCTCACTGGGTAATAAATCAAACACACCCTTTCACTGGAAATATTCACATCTCTGTCAGAGCTGCTATCTCTGACCTACTTACCTAGTGACTTCATCCTTGATCACCTGAGATAAACATTGTTCAAGTCCGAGTCAAAAGACTTTTTTTTTTTTTTTTGGGAAGTCTGAGTATAGTTTATCTTTGAAATCCAACTCAGCTAAAAAAAAAAATCTCTCTCAGTAGTTGGGATTTTACTGATCAAATTAGTCTTCAGCAAATTTGGAGTTTGTAAATAAGTTCGTAAATAAGCAATCTAGTTAGAATGAACAATTTGAGAGACAATTTCATGCCAGATCATTACCTCTGCAATCAAAATCAAATTTAAATCAACAAAATCTTTTAACATATTAAGAGTAAGAAAACATCAAAAAGTCTGATTTCTTTAGGAAAAGTTGTAATAGTTCAAAAACCTATTTGAAAGAAAGACACCAAGTTGCACCCACAGTGCAGATCAGTTGCAGATAATTTGATCATTTGATGTGGGAGATTGAATATGAGCAGCAGAAAGATGAAAGGAGCAAATGAAAGGGTCACTGGGTGACTTTGCAGAGAAATCTTCACTTTGTAGTTTAAAGTAGCAATTCAAAGAATAAAGGATCCATCTAGCTAGGTGCATTTCAGCAATAATAATAGAAAAAAGTTCTTTCACATCAATTTCCTGCACTGAATAACATCTTCCACTACTGTGCATTAAAGACAGACATTTATAATTTCTTTGCACTGCTGGAGTGCTTTTTTAAAAATAAAAATACTGTAAAACCCTGTAATTTTTTCACTATAAAACAAGATTATGCTGTTGATTTTTTTAAGTCCTAAGGCAAGAATAAAGAAATAGAATCATAAATTTTAAATAAAAAAAAAAAATTTGTGACAAATATTTGAGCAGAAGAGGAGGAAAGTTGATGTTTTTGTCCTCATAGCCTCCTACAGAAGCTACCACTAGGGGGCGTGTTAGAGTGATCTGAACCAGTCATACCAAATCCTTTTCTGTGTAACTTTTCACAGTAATTGTGAGAAGAGGAGAACTGCAGAGTTGTGTGACCAACTTCTGCATTTAACAAAGTGAGACGTGCCACTTCTCTGCAGTTTTGAAAAAGGGAGAAAGCAGTGTGAAAACGATGGCCTCTTTTTATTCAAGATGCCAACAGCATTATTTTGTGGAAATAAATGGGATAATAACATAGGAGGAATCTCAAGCTGTGTTTCCATTGCCAATGTTCACAAAACTCTGTCGATATACATGTTGAAAAAACATAATTTTGCAATTGCATTGACTCCATTAAATAAGAAACAATCAAAATCACGTGATATATTTGTTCACACAATTAGTCATTAAAAAGCATGCTGTCCCATCGTTCACCAACTACTTCTGGTCGTCCAACGGCAACATCGGGTTGTTGCACAGTTGTTGTTGCACGTGTGATGCACAGTTTTGCAAAATGAACCAATTTCAATACAACCACAGAAAAACCACCTCATCCTAGCAGCAAACATTTTTTAATCGAAAACCGGAAGTTTTTTTCTCTCTCCAAATTGTCTCATTTCCATTCAGTAAATGTATTTTTGAAATGTCAAGTCGTGCAGTTATATGATCAATGGGAACGCATATGGCTGCCGCGTCAGAAGCAGTGTAGCATGGAGCTTTTGGTGCCTCACCTGTCGGGATCGGCCTGTGTGATGTCGATGCGCGGCAGGGAGGCGATGGGCAAACTTGTGGGTCTTGTTCGGGTCATGGGATCTTCTTCTGGGGTCAGCGGCCTGCCCCGGTCCCTCTCCTTTTCTGTCTGTCGCCAGGACAAAGGAGGCAGCTGCAGGTTACCAGAAAAGCGCCGGTGCACTTTGCACACCTCCACGCTGAGAGTGCTGCCGGTGGCATATTGTCCCACAGGAGGATCTGTATTCTCCTAAAGAAGCAGAAGATTTTTTTTTACAGCTTTTACCTTTTGTTCAATATTGAGGAAAACTCAGTAATATTGGGATTAACATTATTAAAAGGAAGTTAAAATGTAAGATATCTTTGAAATACAGGTATCACTTTTGTACATGTAGGACAAGAGAATAAAAACACGGATAGTATGTGATGTAACAATAATAATAGTGAATGTTAGAATAATAAATAACAGGCATTCCATGTTGTTGCGATGTACTTTTGCGATTGTTGCAGCCTAAAATTACAAATTTTGTGGTACTTTTTTACGAAAAGCTGTGGTAAAAGTTTTGAATATTTTTAAAGCTTTATTTTTGCCATAACATGACCTTACAAAAAAAATTGAATTGTTGCCCATAATCTTCTCAAAAAGAGACAGTTAATGTTTAAGGTGCAAGTACTTGCAAGTATTCAAAAATACTTTATAGAGCTCATAGAGAAATTAAACATCATAGATCATAATAATTCAAAAAGAGTTGCTGTAGGTATTGCAGAGTCAGACATGGTTTTGAAGAGCCAGCGTAAAACGGGAAGTTAAATTAGAATGGGGTTTAGGGAAATTGGTCAAAATTCAGCCGGGTTTTGCAGTGATGGGTCAGAAATCTTGAAAATGACTTGAAAATGTTCAAGTCAGATTTGCAGAAAAGTTGCAATAACTGATGAAAATTGCAAGTCCGTGAACAATTTGCGAACAACGAGTGAATTTGCGTTAATAGTTGCGATTGCTACATCGCAACTTCATGGACACACTGCAATAAGAAAAGTAAACACAAAAGGTAAGCATCACAGAAAGTTTTGGGGAAGAATGGACAAATGTTTAACAGAACAAATAAAATCTTTTGAGAGACTCAAAGACAAATGATTTAGTCAGTAACGAAACAATCTGCCTGCCCTGTTCACAGCAGCAGCAACTTATCTTTTATCCCTTTTCAGCTCAGGGAAGAATAACGGCTCATTTCATCCACCTGACACCTGAACTGGCAATCGACATGTTTATGAAGCTGTCCCGGATATAAATCGTGGGCTTAATGTGAGCGTTTAAGCAAGAAGTCCAAAGGGCCGGGCTGGAACGACGGGGCTGTAAACAAGCCAAAGAACTGGGAGAAACAGGAGTGGGCTGGCACAGCTCATTTCTTTCCACTTTATGTTCACCACATGCAAGAGGAAATGAAACATGCCAAAAGGTTTCAAATGAGGGAGGAAAGCGTGGAGGCTTCATGACGACAAAGCAGGAAGGGGTGGGGGAGGAATTCCTCGTGGACGAGGCAGGCGACAAATTGTGTTGTCAGTGTGTGTGGGGTGAATGCGAGTGGACGAAGAGGATGAGTGGGCAAGAGACTGAATCTGACAGAAAGTGAGAGTAAAAAGATGAGAGCTACAGTCTGGTCAGGTCTGAAAACTATTTCACTTTATGGATGTTGCAAGTCTTTCCTCCCTCTTATCGCCGTCAGTCATTTAGGATTAGGAATTTTTCAAATCAGTTCCAGTCAGATGTTATATTAAAGTTTTTAAATCAATGCCAGGTGTATGCCTGAAAACTGAGTAGCTTAAAGTGGGGTAAATTAACAGAACAAATCTCATCATAACTATGGCGAACATTGTTACCGTTTCCTACTTCAGAATAATGCCGAAGTATCTGTTCTACATGACAGAGACAGATATTTAGAAAAAATAAAAAAAGGTATTTCTGCAGGTCTGCTTTAATGTTCTGCTCCAGTTTAGGGAAAATGGGTTCACATCCCAACCACAATATTGAATATCTATTTTTTTTTCCAAAGATGAAGTAAGAAACATTGACTTCGAACATGGTTAACAAGTCCAAGCCTAAAGGTATTGGTGAAGGAGTGAATCTACAAGTAGCAGGATAGTACACTTTGTTCATTCTTAGTTCCTAACTTGCACTATGAGTGTTTTTGCGTTTAGCATTCATGCTCCGTCCCGTATTCCTGCACCTCCAGTCAAACCATGAACCAACAAAACACGTTTTCTTCCAATCCGTAGCCTTGAATCTTGTGCTAAGTTTTCTTTTTTTTTTTTTTTTTTGGGAGGACATTGGTGTTCAGTGAGTTTTTCCTTGCCGTTGCTGAATGATTTTTCTCTGTCAGTGTGGATAGCAGAGCCCCGACTGACCAGGTAACGACAGTAACTACTGTACTCTTTATGCTGGTTGCCTATAAAAACAAATTCTGTGAAATTCCACAGAATTTGTGGAATTCAGAAATTCCACATTTTGTTGTGAAATCTATTTTGTTTTGTTCTGTTCCACAATTCAATCCACATTTTCCTAATAGATCATAGGGCCCTACTTGTTTTTCTGTTTGGCAGAGGCGTCTAATACAGATTTCTAATTTTGCTGGTTGATAGTATTTGCTAACAAAATGACATCTACTCACTTTTAAACAATTTATTTGGTAGAAAACAAAGTGGGAAAGGAGGGAAAAACAAGGTATGGAAGAATTGTACATTTTGTACTAATATCTTGTACAGCTGATCATTACCACTACGATGGTAAAGTTAGCACCTGCTACCTAGCTTCCCATTAGCGCTAAACCAAAAGGCCTGTTTCAGTATTCATATGAGTTAAAATTCAATTTGGTCAATTTGCTGAAAATCTAAATATCCCTGGAGCCAGGCTATGTGGTTTAATTCAACAGTGAGGGAAGGTTGGGCAGATCAGGTAGTGAAACCTTTAATTTGTCTCTGAAAACACAAAAAGCACCATTTTCAATGCTCTTCTGGAAAGTTATTAAAATTGGAGAAATATATCAAACAAACACTCAATTGTAGAGTGGTATAATCTACATCAGTCACTGAATATCAAAAACACAGTTTGTGATTTGTGAAAGCTTTGTAAAAACACACAAAAACAAGGGTTTTCTTAGTATTTCCCAAAAATAGAATGGTTTTAACATGTCGGTTTTTATGTTTTGTTTGCCTGAATTACCGTGGCACCCAAAAGTTCCTTTTAAAAAAAGTTCAATCGAAGACTGAAATCTCCTTCTAAACAAAAGTCACTACCAGTGAATGCAGGGATGCACAAAGCCATAAATCAATAAGACTGTTAAATGCAAAACAGAGACCTGACAATAAGAGAAAAGGTCCCTGATAAAATAAACAAACTGATGGTTTTTCCAGGCTGACTGGCAGTAAGGACAGCTCTGTTGACTCTCTTGCTCTTTCAGGGAAAGTAATTTGTCTGATTTATTGCCCCCGTCTATCCCGGATAAATTGTGCCTGCAGCAGAGCATCACTGAAGATGAAGCCTGACAGAACACGACTACTCTAACCACTGATCCCAGGCTCTTGTCAAATGAATATTAAAGGCAGCCATCCCTAGTCAATAATTCAGGGCTTTTGATGTTTCACTACTAAATAATTTTAGCTATTTAATACCAATATCAGACTTCAAGACATGAGATTCTAGTGCTCTATGATCTCTACTCTGTCCAATTTGCATTGTAAAATTCAACTGTTTTACTCCCAGTGAACAGTTCTGTCTGACATACGAAACCATGCATCAGTAATGTTGCAGTGAAAAGCTTAAATCTGCAGTATGTGTTATAAAAGGCTGTTTAAATGGGGGGGGGACAATGAACCTTGCAGGAAGTTGGAACAACTATACTCAGCCATAATAAAAAGGGTTTCTTGGTGCAGAAAAAGAAAATCTGCTCTTCTCTGGGGTGTTTCCAGGAAAGCTTTTTGAAGGCAGCCTTCATAAATGAGGTAGGTGTGTGACAGCGTCTAACAGGCCCGCTCTGCGCAGTGACTGAACTCTCCGGTGATTACTGAACTCACAGTTTAAAGATTCAAGACGTAGAATCTCAATGAAAGGTGGAAGATGAAAAATCAAGAATTTTGTTTGATGTAGAAGAGAGAGAAAAAAAATGCGGATAGGTGGTCTCAGTTCGTGTAAATAAATCTAGTAATAAAGCCGGCTGATTTACATTTGAATGAAATTACACACCAAGGTTTAATGATGCACTCAACTCAAGGAGAGCTAAGCTACAACGCTGGTAGCCGACTTAGTGTACAGCCATTTTAGTGCTTGTTCATCAAGTTAACTGTAAATGAATAAATAAATAGCTCTTCTTGAGGAAAACGCTACAGTGATGAGAAACATTTTCATCATTTGAGACCTGGTTTCCACCCCTAATTATGCATGAATTAAGAACTCCTGTGGTTATTCTATGCATCAGTACTACAGTTGCTAATTCATTATTTACTTGTTTGTTGATGGGTGGATCATGTAATGAAGGGATGATCTGCTGAAAGGAGCCTAATTTGTAACAAATTGTTTCTGGTGTGAAGGTTTGCCAAAGATTTTTAAAAGTGTACGCTTCATAAACCGATCTGCCACTATCATTCTATGACTTTAAAAGATTAATTACCCAATTTTAAAGAGGCAGTATTATCCAAATGAAACTTTTTTTGAGCTTTACAGAATGTTAGAATGTTATTTCCTCATCAAAAGCATACCTGGAGTGTTGTCTTTCATAAATATCTGAGAAATCCTTTAATCTCCATGGCATGTTGCATAGCATCCAGCTATGCAAAGCGGAACTAGCTCCTTCGAGGCTCAGCTCCTCCTCTGAGCTGCAGTTTCAATGTTTTAGAGTTTCTGCCTCACATATCAGGCCTCCTCTCGTGACGCCCTCACTCAGCTCCTTCAGACTAGCCAGCAGCAATTAGCAAACACCTAATTTTCTCATCTGCTGAGCTCATTACAGGAGCTACTTCACATAAACTCTGGTGAAAATGTTGTGAAAGGGTTTTTGGAGGAAGAAACATTGTGATGACTTTCTGAAGACAGAGTTTCAGGAAGACCAGGAGTTTTTAAAGAGACAGAGGCCCAACTTTAAAGCAAAATTTCCTTTAAGTCATATTTGATACATACAGCATTTTTTAAACTGAAGTTAAATAAGTTACTTAAGTGTGCTATAAAATAGCACTCTGTGCCTGGACTACACATAATACTGCCCCTAGGGCAGTGCAGATGCATGTCCTTTAGTCTAACCTAACCTTGCTATGTGAGGTTAGCAGAGCCCATTGGATCTTTACATTTATGTTACCATCCGTTCCAGGATCATCAATCATCAATCACTTTCTGAAAATTAGGATAATTGCAGTTCAACCTCATTTTAATATCTTTAATTTCTTCACATTTGTTTTGGGTGTAAAACAAAAACAATAATTTTTTGTGTTCTCTTTGTTAAATATTGATTAATATATGCTGTGGTATGAGTGGCCAGAGGAGCAGAGGGAGGCAGGGACTCTTTCATCATCAGGGTCTGGTCCTATAATAGTCCTCTGAGCTCCATTTGGAGGATGTCAAAGTAAACGATCTGGCTTTCCTGCCCAGTAATAAACACAAGTGGTGTAGAGGAGAAACAGATGGCCCTCTCCGTCACATTTTTTGTCCTTTTTTCCTTTTATCCATACTTCCAATCAGTCTATGCTCTGAATGTTTCCTGCAGAGTACTGTCTTTACTCTTATTGTGCTCTGGCTTATTTAGAAGTATGAATACTGTGCAATTGCTTACACACAAACATAACACTCTATCCTAAAATATGAATGTGTACACACACAAACACACACACGCGCACTCTTCTGTCCCTCTCTGCAGTGTGTCCTGCTGAATAACGATCTGTTGTGAATAGTACAGTCATCTGTTAATGAGTCACAAACCACCTTCTGGACACGTTGTGCCGCAATGCCGCTGTGTTTTTCTGCTACACCACATTGTGTTTTTTTGCTCAGGAGCAACACGGGTGGGTAGGGGTGTGTAGCGTTTTCAGAAAGTATGTCATCCATGGGTGAAAGGTGAAAGGCAGAAATTCAAATGGGAAACCCCCCCTCCCTGCACCCACAAATCCAACGAATTCAAGGACAGAAAATCGGATGAACGGTTGGAAAATTTGGCACTTACCTCGCCGGGTGCAACTCCATGAGCACTTCTGCTTTTCTTCATCTTGAGGGACTCTTAATCAGACTCACTTTGTCACCTCTTCTCTGTCCAGCTTTGAAAAGCTTCAGCAGTACTGCAAACGGGAGACAGAGAAGGGAAGGCACACACAAGGTTACAAAATCTGTGTGTATCTGGATATTTACACAGGATAAAGGATAAAGAACTTTCAAAGATAACAGGCGGCAGTGATCCGACAGGGCAACATCAATTACAGAGACATTGGAACTATTCGCACCCTTACTGATAACCATGTCCAGTGTGTGTCCTTGAGTGTGTGTTGCTTGTTTGACATGTTGTGTTAGACCAAAATTCTCTAAAATATGAGACAGCTTTTTTGCCCCTCTGTCTTGGGGGTTATCAACATGAATATTGAAATCACCAACAATTATGAAACAATCATAATCAATGCATATGAGCGATAGAAGCTCATTCAAGTCAGTAAAGAAATTTTCCATGTATGTTGAAGTTTTGTATAAAGTTAGTGTCAAGTTTGTTTGTGGCCTTTTACATCTATTCCAAGATACTCAAAAGAGGTGAAATGACCCAAAGACATTTTACTACAGTTTATGGTATTCTTAAATATTGAAGCCACGCCTCCTCCTTTTTTATGTTTTCTATTCTCATTTAAAAAATTGTAGGTAGGAGGCGCTGATTCAATTAGTACCATTTGGTCATTATTGTCATTCAACCATGTTTCTGTCAGAAACATAACATCAATATTATGCTCAGTGATGAAATCATTAATTAATAGAGCTTTAGCACAGAGTGATCTGATATTTAAAAGAGCCAGTTTAAGTGACTTGTAGGCCAAACGTTCTTCAGTCTGAGGTTTGAATTAGGACCGCTGTATTTTGTATTTCTGTTTTTTGTACATTTTCTTGCAGTGATCCGGACAGGTAATGTCCTGTTTGCAGTGCCTGGGGGCCAGACACATTCTGGAGGAAGATATGTGTAATATCTGGACCCCGGCCTCAGAGACGCAGAGTGATGGATCCTCTGGGGAGTCAGAGCCAGGTGGCTTAAATGAAGTGAGTTTTGCTACGTGAGCGCTAAGGAGAGACGTGCCGAGATGAACCTGTTGATTCATTCCATCTGTAAATTTGAGAAACTCTGGTCCAGAAGACATTTGTTCATGGGTTTCTTGTGAATGCAGCGAATGAGTGGAGGAGCAGAGAGGGAGGGAGGAAGGAGGAGGGAACCAATCGCTCTGTCTCCAGTCGATGTTATATCTGCTTGTTTTGGAATAGTTTGCTCCTGATATGCAGACTGTTCCATCCTAGTCAGACATCCTTGAAGTTGTTCTTCTGACGCAGTGATCCCGTTGCTGTCCTTATTGATAAAATGAAAAAGGTTTGCAGTGAGTAGCTTTATCCCATGTTTATTAAGATTGCATCCGCCTCTTCCAAAAAAGGTGAAACGCTGCCAATAGATCCAGAGGTTATCGATGAAGGTCACGGAGCTGGCAGAGCAGGTTTTAATCAGCCATTTGTTTATCATGTCTGCCTGGAGTGTTTTTCATCTGATGGAATTGGACCACTGAGAAATTACTTCATTTTTAATTCTTCCATAGTGTTCAGAAGAATATTAAAGTCCTTTTTCAGAATCTCAGATTTTTGCTTTGCCAGATCGTTGGCTCAAACATTCACAACTAAAGTCTCAATATTTGGCTGATCAGTGGTTAGAGAGAATACTTTGCAAGTCAAATCAGATACAGAGTCACCAGGAAAAGAAGTCACTCCCATTTTCTTGGGATTAAAAACATGGCTGATTCCATTTACTGCCTCCTCTCCAACAATAAGTACTTTTGGCATACCTTTCGTTTTCCTGGCGGTCGCTTTGTCCTTTGGAGCTTTGGGGGGTGGATGTGTTGGTCTTGCCTCATTGGTGACGTTTCACTCAGAGGCTCAGTCTGAAGTGCAGAAAACCTGTTTTTCAGTGGGATTCCCATGGAGTCAGAATGTTTTGAGGCTCGGGCTGGTCGCTTTGTCCCTGGGAGCGGGGTCAGTTTTGGTTCCAGCTGCTTGTTTAATTTTCTTTAGTGGAGCAGGTGTTGAAGTTGAAGATGGGTTTCGGCTGAAAGCTGGCCACGCTGACTCGTCCAGGTGAGGGTTCTCCCTGTTAGTCGTCTCATGGGATCCGCAGTTTGAGACTTTTGTTTCGGCTTGGCACCCTGAGCGTTCCAGGGTGAGCTGCTTGGTTGGGGGTCTACAACCTCTCCGTTGATTTTTAGAAAGAGTTGTTTCATTTCCACAGGTAGCATTTGTCTCAAAGTTCACCTCCAGGCATTGAATCTTCATTTCTATAAACTGAAGTCATTGTATAATACTGGTAATGTCCAGTATTACCAATTCCGGAACATTACCAGTACTGGACATTACTGGGGTCGGCCGGAGGCATTTTGCCTTGGAAGTGAGGAAAAGTAAGGTAAAAAATAAAGGTAAGAAAATCCCACAGTCCTTAGGTTTGAAGTAATCCGGTTATGATGTCGATAATGTAAATGTAACTATAAAAGCTGTGACTTTAAAAATAATTCACAGGCAAAGTTATCAGTAAGGATGACAGAGACCAGGATAAGATGTTCCTTCTTCAGCTGTCAGAGCTACACACCATTTATACATACACTATAGGTGTGTATAAAAACATTGGACATTAGCTCTTGACACCTCAACTCTATGTAAAGACAAGTCTTTGTCATGCTTGATGACATGATCACTAACATGAGATGCAAATGGTAGCTTAAAGTTTAAATTCTGTATTAATTTAATTATTTTAAAGGTGCAGCCTGTAACTCTGAAATAAAATAACAAAAATACATATTTGTTCAAACTATGACTATGTTGGGCAATTATAATCTGTGAAAAAAGAAAAAAAAAAACACCAAGTTCCTCCACTTTCACCCAGTGCTTCTACAACAATGTGAAAAAATGTGTCACTCCCAGTACAAAGCAACCAATCAGAGTCAGGAGGAGGGTCTTAGCGCTGTCAATCACACCTGTGTATGTACTGGTCAATGTGGTAATGACTAACTAGCGTTTGCATTCATGGCAGGCTAAAAGGAAGAAGCAGCAGAGAGCAAGGGGGGCACAGGGAGAAGGGATGAGCAGTCTGCACATAAGCGTGATTGACAGAGCGAAGACCCTCCTCTGTGTTCTGTTTGGTTGTTTCCACGTAGCACTGGGAGAAGAGGAGGAACTAAATTTTTTCAGATTATTTGCCTCTTACCATGCTGTCATGACATATGACATTTAAAAAAAAATTGTTAAAAAATACACTCATAAAAATTACATATTCTAGCGTTAAATAATAGTTTGACCACTTTCTCATACATCTTATTTAAGTTAATGGACTGAATTCATAAACTAACCACTTAAAGCCATTTGTTCTACAGCCCATAATAACAAACAAACCCACACACATAAATAGACTGACACACAGATCTGTCGGCAACCTGGGACAAAGTGCCTTCAAATGTGGCAGGGAAGATGCTGGAATAGAACCCAAAACCTTCCAATTGTGTGGCACAGCTACTCTTCCCAGCCCCCTTCTTTCATCTTACAAAATGATCAGAATAAGTTGAATTTATATCTCCAGGTCAAACCGTTACAAAATTGTAATAGAGGCTTTCCTGCACATAATGTTGGGTAGCTGAGACCAGCCAGGTAAAAACCACACACACATCAGCAGTGCCCTGATTTGTGTGCGCTCATTAAAAAGTAAGGCTGAGTTGGGTTATCATCCCTAATTCTTGTCTATCCCACTCTCATTAAAGTGGAGTGTTTACAGAGTATTTAAGATCTACTATCTGGAAGTGTTGGAGTGAGTTTGTAAGAATTAAAAGGACACAGAAGGATGAGGCATCACCCCTCAGTGCAGAGAGAATCTTTCAATCTGATGTGAACGTCTGAAATAGCAGGGAACTCTAAAGTGGTGCTAATGAGTGCAATCTGCAACGAAGCAAGCAAGCAGGGGGTTCAGCTTTCAGAGGAAAGTTGTCCAAGTGAGAGCTCTGTAAAATAAAAACCTAAGGTAGAGAGAAAAGGCATGGAAGAGATGAGAGAGAAAAAAGCTTGTTTTATAGATATATTAAAAAAATATTTTATGAGCTTTTTTAAAATTGTAATATGCAATATTTAGAATCAGAGAAAAAATATTAAGAATGAAAATCTGTACAACAGCAGGAAGTCTTCAAATGACAAAGCCACACAGTTTGAAACGGATATTCATGCATCCCACAGAATTAACTGCAGTGTTTGCTGATTCAGACACGGCCAATTTTAAATCGCCAGCATTGAAAGGTTGCCATGACCCTCTAATAGAAAACTAACAAAAAAACTATAACCATGGATGAAAAAAACTAGGAAAAACATTTTCACAAGACATGCCATTTTCTCACTTTAACAATCACACTACCTCGGTGATGAGAGAGCTGCATCTTAAGAAGTGTTGCCTGAGGTCAATGTTCTGTCATTGGTCAGCCGCTCTGGAGGCAGTGACTGTACCCTCATCAATAACAGAACAACCAGAGCCAGCGGAAAATGGCCACAAGGCAGACATGAGTGACTAATCAATGTGACAGAAACGTATCAATGTTTTCCATGTCCGTATTGACCCCAGCTGATTTCCACCCACATCAGCCCTGCCAGGCAGGGTTCATGTCACAGTAAGACCTTTGCTGCGACTGCAAATGAAGCTGTTTAATTGCAAAAGATCGTTTATCTGCTGGAAGCTAAAGAACTTTAACACACAGCTGTGTGTAATGTTACAGCTGCTTCCTCCTGGCTGACATAGACAGCTAGCCATCTCTAACAGGCTAGCATAACAACTAAGATGGCAAAAGAAAAATCATACAGGTATTTAGCTTTATTTAGAAGGTGGAAGAAGTTTGGAGGAATTGTTCATACCTTAAATTCAACTTGCTTCTTCAATAATTCCATACCATACGACACGTCGAAAGTATTTTCTACATGTAGTCAATAGCTGTTTGTTTTCATTTCATTGCAATCCAATTCTCAGTTCGACTTCTGCATTCAATAACACATAAACTCCTCTCTCTGAAAAATAAGTAGGTGGATCTGCAGGTTATATATGTGGATCTGAATTCGGTTTTAAAGTATTAATGATGGGTGGGAAGAAAAGGCTGACTTAACCATCATATGTTTCATATAATATATTGTTAAAATGTTTGACAAGGAACTTTATTACTGTTTACAATGAGATTGAGGAGGATTTTTGAAATAAGAAGGAAATGAACATAGTTTACAGCAGGGGTGTCCAAAGTGGGTCCTTGAGAGTCAGCATCCTGCATGTTTTAGTTCTCTCCCTGGTTTATCACACCTGGCTCAAATGATGGCTCATTAGAGGCCTTAGGAGAACACTGACATGCTGAGAAGGTTGTTACTACCACCAGGGAGAGAACTAAAACATGCAGGATACTGGCCCTCCAGGACCCACTTTGGGCACCTCTGCTCTACAGTAAACAGAGTTTGCTTAGCAAGTTTGTTTTTGACAGTGTAGCATCAAAAACAAATTTCCAGATAGATACATTTCTAATGTTTGAAATTACCACAAAACATAGCATAATATACAGCATCCTGGAAAATCTTACTCAAACCCTGATCTAACCTAACCTAAAATAATTTTAGATGTTTAGGAAGATCAAGGTGACCAGAGTTTTTTTTGTGTAAGAACATGACCTGGAAAAAGAATGTATTTCTGAAACGACTGTAATTATACATTGTGACATTTTAAATATATAAAATTAAGGTTCAATATTGTCACCTTCCAAAAATAATGACTTGTCCTTCGTTGCCAAAGGTGATTTTTTTAAAATCATCTACTGGCAAAAAATGGCATAGGCCATTATTTTACGTAGCTGACAACATATAAAGTGTAACCAAAAGTGTTCAGTTTATCATTTTCCAAACAAACCTTGAAAATTAGAGTATTCACTTCCTCCTTCTGTGTTTGGACTTTCAACTAATATTGACTGCAGTTTTAATACAATGTCACATCCAAGCCCCTCCACCCAATCTTCATTACAGTTTAGCAGGCAAGACAGATTGCTTAGATATTATAGTAGTTTACATTATAATGGAAGCTAAGACATTACTTTCTCAGACTGGTTAGGCCTTCATCTCCCACACCCACTTAGTCAAATTGCTGCCATCTAAATTTGGAGAGTGACCACATTGTGTTCATTATAGTAATGGCCTTCTCGGTGAATAGTATGCCTTCCTGTCTTGCACACAAAGTAGAAGGCTTATTCAAAAGCCTTTAAAAAGTAAATAAATGTAGCTAAAAGTGTTTTTTAAAAATTATGTAATTTTCCTTTAGCAAGCTTTGATTTCCATTTTACGCCGTCCTCTTCACTTGTATTGCTGACTGTATGTATGGGCAAATTTAAACAAGAAGGTACTTTCCATCTAGATTTATACAGCCTAACAAACATCTGCTTTACTTGGATAATATGTTCACCATCTGTTTTTATTTAGAGGGTTATAAAGACCATCTCATAAAAATGAGCATCCAAGTCGCTTTGTATTTGTAACCCAAGAAAACACTTCTAATTATTTAAAAATTTCTCAACACCGACAAATTCTTAAAAAGTGCAAATTAAAACGCTTCATTTATTTTCATGCCAATTCATAGGAGTGCCAGTAGGTGTGGCACTGAAGACTTTGTAAGATAAAAGAAATGATCTTAATTGGGATTTCTTAGTTAAAATTAAATGTTTTCATTTGATTAAAACATTAATTAATGTTTTAGGCAACAGAAGATGGATGTATTTCAAAGTTTTTCATGAGAGAGAGAAAGAGAGAATTTCTTTAACATTGATTAATATTCTGAAAATACACTAAGGCACAGTATTAATTTGTCCAACATGCTAAATGGAAATCTGTCACAGTAAAGGTAAAGGGATCTTTCAATGAGGTAAATGATCAGAGGTCCTGGTGAGTAGTGAGGTCCTGTAATGTCCTACAAAGGCAGATATAATCCTTCATTTTTGAGAACTATAAATATTTCAGGAAAAGGTCCATCAGGTCACTGGGTGTTCTTGCCATCTGAGACCGTGAACACCTGCTCAGCTTACAAACTGCAAAAAAAAAAAAAAAAAAAAAAAAAAAAAGCTCAATAAAGTAAGGCTGTGTAGCCGGGTTACAGCTTTTTAATAGGTAATCAGGGGAGTTCTCCGAACCTCAAAGAGACCACTTATCGAGATCTTACCCACAACATACAATTGAACGTTTCGAGCTTCAGTCAAGACGATATTCTTCACCCTCCTTGTAGTCACACTGTTTAGGATTCAACCTTAGGAAAGCAAGAATCTCAAACAGTGATGTTTAAATTCTTGGAGGACAACCAATGACAACTATTAACAGAGGGTCTTTTCCATGCAAATAGCTCTAGTGCTAATCTGTTAATGTTTTCATAGAAACATCTCTTCCTGTGGGATTTATTTATAATTTTTGTGAGAAATGAGAAGTAAAATCTAATTTATCTCTCAAAGAAGAAAATGCTACCTCAGCTACATCTCTCTGGTTGGCCACGTTCTTTCATAGAAACAACCAGTGAAAACATTAATATTTCTTAAACTAATTCTTGCTTTTGGTAATGCTAATGCGCTTAAAACATCTAAAAGCTTGTGGGTGTTTTAACACCTCCACTTTTCATGCAGTTTTGCTAAACAAATTTGAAATAAATCACTTTTATGTGGCGTTGTCTTTGTGTGACCCATCAGTGTGTGCGGTGAAACTGATGTGAGCGCATATGTCGATGTAAGCGAACAATAATTTGTGGTGTTGAGAGCCTGTTCCTGATCCTCAGGACCAAAAAAAAGCATGAAATTTCATGCGTGTTTCATACACAAAGCACTTTGTTGAAATGCAAACACCTGTGTTCACAACTTAAAGAGTATTTCTTGGATGAAAACATAAACTGATACCTCAAAATACACCATGAAGTGACAGACAGAAATGACAAAGTAAAACTGCAGGATTAAAAAAAAAAAGACAAGAGAATACACTTGGACATTGTGGCATGTGCATGTGATGTGTTTCCTTTTGCAGTTAACTCATCCCTACTTTTGAAAAGATTGCTACGCCACTGTGATCAACGTTATCTCTAATTTATTTCTAATAACCCAATTAAAGTGACCTGAAGAGAAATTGTTAAGACTTTGCCATTAGCTCTACAATGAATGTGGACAGAATAGCCTGAGAAAGTGACTGCATTCGGACTCCAGTATGCAAAGGTTTGCTGTATTTTAGGGATATAGTTGAAATGACTTCTCATCTTTGCTTCCTCTGCAAAATTTCCCTCCCTGATGACTGGCTGCAGCTGCAGATATACGGTGATTAGTTCCTGCTGCAAAGGATTTGAACGTTTAACTGTAAATTAGGAGTTATAGTGCCAGAGCTTCCACTCACAAACAGGAAACTGAGATGTTCTGAACAATTTACATCTCAAGGACAATGCAAAAACTATTAACTGAAACTAATTTTGTTTCACATTCCACTCAGCAGTAGAGGCTCAATGATTACAGTTCTAGTACAATAAAATGTAAATTCACTGATTGTCAATTAGTAAGACTAAACATTTACCACTAAAAGCTTGTAAAAAGTACAAATTTACTGTATGAAACATGATTTGATGTTAATATATTAATTAGGCTCACTGGACAAATCATATGGCACTTCAGCAGACAAAGGTTAAAACAGATATTTACGTTGAATGAATAAAAAAGGCATAATCAGCTGTCTGACATTACACTTCATCTAACCATTTATTTATTCCAGACATGTTTTTATTACATAATGTAAAAACTGTCTTCAATTTCACAAGTTGACAGACATTTTCTTAATATTTAGAGTTCCCTTCTAAACTTCTGACATCAGTCTGATTGAATTCTGGCCAATTTCATCTGGCCTTTATAACTGAGTCAGGTTTGTAGGCTGCCTTACAATCGTGCACACACACACACACACACACGCGCACACACACAAATTTTCCATGTCATTGACATAAGGGCTTTAATGGACACTGAAACATCGACTTTGCTGTTATTTGGCAACTTCGTAACTAATTAGGATCATTTTCCATTTGGAAGTCCCATTTAACTCCCCCTGGCTTCATCTGCCTGAGTGATGTTTTGAGATGTTTCTTCAACATGCCCTCATAATGTTCATGATATTTGATAATGTGCATGAGTCCTTTTTCACTCTAAATCTTCCTCATGGCATGAGTCTACCCTATACAGTTCAGATGGTGCTTTAGTGCTTTTTCCCTTTTTTCTTTCAAATATAACACTGGTCAATATGGTCAAACCCTGTAGTTTCAGCAGACCAAATTTCTCTAATAATTTTGTTGTGTTAATCCTAACGGAGATAAAACACTAAAAGCCTGATTTATTTTCAGTCAGTGCACACAGAATGTACCCAACTAAGTAATGAATCTAACATCTATACAATGGAGATCTGTGCAGGGTGAGTTAATCATTGTCACACATTTTAAAGGGCTAAATACCCAAACAAAGGCATCTCTGTGGTCATCATAAAAGACATTCAGTGTTATCACATCAAAATTCACTCATATCCAGCGGTAAGGCCTTTCAACAAGCTGTGTGTGTTACAATCACGACAGATCTTCTTGACACACACAAGAGAAAAACGATTTACAAGACACAATTTAAAAAATGAAAGAAGAGAAAATGATATCAAAGATAAATGACAGGACAGTGAATCTGAAGAAACTCACCAATCGTCACTCCTCTCAGTGAATCGCAGATTTGTATTCTGTGTGACCCTTCATAAACTCCCTTCCTGTTTCACTGCTAAATTGGGAAGTAAGTACAATAGATCACAAGACACGGTGGCTGCAGACAGCAACAACTTCTATTTGAATGGGAGTGAAACCTTAGGAACAGCAACTATTTTCATATATTGTGACAATAAACTCTACTTGTCCCGAAAGCTTAGTGCATTGTTGGGATTTCTATTTTTACTATGTTTTCCAGTTTGGGTTCAACTAGATCAGCAATAAATTAAAATGCACCACTTCCTTTAATTGGTGTCCTGAAGTCGCCTATTCAATAACTATAATGTTTTTTGGGTTTTTTTTTTTGCTTTTCTCAAGTGCAGTATTTATGTTTGTGAGGTTTTGACAGAATTGATGTTCAGTGCTTAAACATTAATTTTTAACACCATGAAACTACTACAAACAATGCTAAATTGCATTCGTGTTGCATAGGTAATTTAGTCATTTAAGGTAATTTAGCCCTTTGATTTGACTGGTGCTGGAGACCTAGAACATACAGCCTGAGGGCGCTTCCTAGTGGTCTAAAAGTTGATACTGAATTGATCGGAAAACAGGTTAGACTTCCCTATCATTTGAATTACTCCAAACACTAAACATTGTGATGAATAAATCTTCATCAGTGCAGACAAAGTGTCTGCATACCATGTCATAATATTGGGTATCAAAGTTAAATTTTTATTATTTATTTTACATTGGCTTCTACACTCTAATTGTATTGACTGAACAATTGAAAGTTGTGTAGTTTTTATATGTTTGACCAAGTTTGTGAAGCTATTGGTGTATTTAAGAGAGATGTTCTGGTGCAGAGGTATAAAATACATTTATAATTCAGTACATTTATGCCTGTGTTTAAAAAATTAAACATTTTTTAGCCAAGTCAGCTGTTTTTTCTGTATTCGATCAGTAGCATTCAATACCAAACCTCAGACATCGGTATTGGAAGTGAAAAAAGTGGAACGGTGCAATGATAACAGAAACTAGCAAAATGACGGTGGGAATTTTAAAGAGGTGTTTGACTAACTCAAACCAATAAAGACTTACCCATCAATTACTGAGGAGGATATAAATCATTTTCATTTCCCTAAATAAATACATTTTAATCTACTAGAGGTAGATTTAAATTTGGGTCTCTTAGATGCTCTTTATAAGAGTCCCACAGACATTTTCACCACTGCAAATATATAACTACTTTTACATAAGAATAAATTCATTTCCTTAATTTTATGTTCACATTTCTGGAAAATTAATGAGTATTTAATCTGATGACAGTGTTTATATTTGCAAACAGCAATAAACCAATAATGTGGCGCACCTATTCAGCACAAAAACTCCAAATATATAACTACTAATATAAAAGGCTGTAAAGACGGCATCAATTAATATCATCCCTACAATGAGCCCAGGAATAAATGTTCAAAATGATGCATTCAAATCATTTTCCAGGGTTAAGAACTGCATGTCCAGTATCATTGCTGGAATGCAGCAGGAGGATTTCTCTGCTTGGTCTTTCTAATCTTATCCATCCATCCCACACTGTTTGTGTAGGCATGCCCTACACATAGAGCATTGGTTGCACTCCATGCAGTTGTCTTTACACTGGCTGGGCTGGACTGAGATTAGATAAAGGAAAACAGGAATAGCCAAACATATTCCAGCTTGTTGAGACTTTTCAGACTACTTTCACAGCTGCTTTTAGATCACTGTGCATCTGAAATGTGATCTAAAACCATTTTAATATCTATCTGCTTTTAGGAGGCTGTGTGTGTGCGTGTGTGGATCTGTGACCTTGTTTTTGCATTAGTGGTTTGCTAACCAACATTCCTGATTCTTGATGTCATTCCAAAACAACAGCAGCATTCTTCACTTTTGACTAAAGCCAACACTGGATCCTCTATCCTCTTATTTTTCCACTTAAATTCATGTCACCTCTAGAAAGAACTTTGGCAAACCACTGCAAATATTCACACAGGCCTATCAAGATAAAGTTTGCAGGAAGATAAACTGTCCCAGACGTTATTGCGATAAACTACAATATTGTTATTTTAAGACAATTTTCAAATAATATATTGGTAACGTGAGGACACATTCTCAAATATTAATAAACTTTAAATTCTGATGAACATTTAACACTGGAAGTGGAAGACATTTTAAATATCCAAAATAAATAAACACAACAGACAAAAAGATGAATTATGAAGTCTCTGTAAACAAAATTGTCCTTCAAAAACAAGGACAATTTCTTCTTAGGAGTTAGTTGAGATCAAATTACTTGATTGAAAACTTGTCTTGCAGTTTTTGGTGAAATAATGAATCATGCAAATGGAAATTATTGAGCTTGTTTTAATTTATCATGTAATTAATAGATTTGTTGCTTGTCGTGATAGGCCCACACTCATGTTTTCCTATAACGTGCCGAGATACAGCACTTACTCAACCCTGCTTTTACAATGACAAAATCCAAAACAAAATCCTTTTTAATTGGCCCAATGCAATATTGCATTTTTCTGAGAACAGAATCACTGAAATAAATAGATATGACAATTCTTGAATTCTTATACAAATTCTATCCTGCAGCTGTCAGTCAGTCCTAAGAATGGGCCAAAGAGGAAATATTTCTCTTTCTGTTTGCGTGTGTGTTTACATTCTGCGCAGCAAAAATGAGGCGTTCAGATCCGAAAGGACTGAGAGGAGTATTGCCGAGGAGGGAGAGAAACAACACACAGATTTGTGGCAGCTGAAGGATGACGTCGCTATGGAGGCCACATGCAGGGAGCCCACTGCCCTACTGCAGTGGGAGAGAGAGAGAGAGGGAGAGAGAGAGAGAGAGAAAGAGAGAAACAGCATGGCCAGACCAGAACGTCTGGGCCAAATGTCCCAGGACTGTTCTGCAGTCACAACATGTGCCTGTTACGTTAGAGTTGGTAATAAAATCATTGTTCAAACTTGGAATTTCAAGTTTTACGAAAGGCCCTGAGACAGAAAGCTACTTGGAACTGGATGGGATTGTTTAATGAGTAAGCTCAAATTAGACGAAACTGACTTCAAATCTTCCTGCTTAATTGGATTGAAGTGGTTGTTCTGGTGCTGTATAAATAAACTGAACTGATGTGTTATGTAAAAATATTTTGTACAAATTACTGCCCTCCACTGTACTCCAAGCTACACATGATTCACGAAGCACTCATATTTTTACCTCACCTACATTTTAATGACACAGATAAATAATTATTTCATCCCAGACCTTTTTTGCAACAAAGGAAAGAGGGCCACATAAATGGCAGCTGTAGGAGTCAGTGAGTCACTGCGTGATGGTTTCTGCTCAACGCAACCAATAATTTGATCCAAGCCATTTTTCAAAATAAAGAAATATGAGCCCACATTCAAACTCAACGGCCCAAGCAGAAATTTGATGAGTCACCGTCACTGCAGAAATCTGTCAGCACTTTATGAATACAAGCAAAACAAACTTACCGTTCCCAGAGACACAAAGAAATACTAACTAATTTAGGACAGAACTTGGCCAGTAGGTCAAGTTTAAGTTGTGGTTTAGAATTAGCAACACAAAAATAAAAAGAGTAGTAGTAGTCATTTGGGTGAAAAACTGTCATGATGGGGAAGTTGAAGGAGAAAGGTTTCTATTACCAACTAAAGCTGCTGGGAAGTGAATGTTGTACAGTTCTGATGAACCCTCTGTCCGAATACTGTGTGTTTATTGGAATCATGAATGTGAAATTCCCAATGTTCTGCTGAATCACAACAGAGTATGTGACTTTTCTGAGATGTCTCTTAAGTTTTTATTATCTTGTTCAAACTGAAGGATAAACTAGCCAACTTACAATGAAAATTCAATTCTTTATAATTTCTCCCTAGAGGTCAGGTAATTATTAGCCAAATTAATCCGCATAGATTTCAATTTGAGAATCAACCAAAAGCAAAAGGTACCCACTTTCAGCCAAGAGGTACATTATGAGAAATAAGCTTGTTCACTTAAAAACAACAACTACATTTTTAACAATATATATATATATATGTCACAGATAGCATTATCACAACTAACAATTATATTTTTTTCTTAGCAGTACATTTTACAGTAATTTTAGATCTTCTGTTTCAACTAAAAGCAATTAGAAAATTACTAAAAGCACATTTTTGTTTTTCAACTTGACACTGAAGATTTTACTGGAGCTCAACATGCTGGCCGATTCCTAGCAACATAGAAAATTTCACACTCCATCCACACATCTAATCATCTAATTTGACTGGAAAGGCGGTGTGCATATATATATAGTCCATTTGGTCCATGCAGTGAATTTACTTACAGACGAAGCTGTAGTCTCAGTGATGAAAGCTGAAGCTGAATTTGCAAGAGCAGACTGCCAACCTGAATGACAGAAAACACACATAGATCACATTGTTTTAACAAGATAGCCGACAGACTCCATCATAGCTCCCTGTCAGATTTTCTTTCTGAAGCACAAAAAAAGCTTGTCACATAGAAGGAAAATATGAGAAGAATAACCACTAATTAAATGACAACGCTATAAAAAAGTGACTTTAAGACTGTGATCCTATTCAGGCTTTTTCACAAAAGAGCTTCCAGTCCTTAACAGAGATACTTCTTAAGTGGTTCTGCAAAAGAACTGGTTTGCTTTTTGGAGCCACATCACTATGTCACCATGAACGTCTCAGTAATTTATCTGTTTTTGTGAAATATTGTAGAGCGTGGAAACATTTTAACAACACAAATATTTGTTATCCCAGAATCAGACTCAACATCTCCACCTTAATTTATTACCAATGCTTTATAACTCTAAATAGATGGAAAAAGGAAGCTAATAACGCAACCCTAATTTGACTAAAATTAGGGCTGAGTGTTAAGGCATGTGATTAATCTAAAATGTCTAACACATTATTGGTATATAATGTAAATTAATCATGACGGAGGGTTACCTTCTTTAAAGCAGCTCATCACGAGGCCTTGTGCTGCAGTCAATAATGCAAACTCGCAAACGCGAGTGAAAAGATGAGTGAAGCGAGAAAGTGGTGCGTTCAGCGAGCAAATTTCTTTGCTTTTAAAACCACCACGATGGTATTTTGCATTAAAACAAACTGGTATGTAGCCGACTTTTTACTATGTGAATTATTCTTCCACTGAAACACAACCAGTCCATAGAAAACATTCCTAAATTAACATCTGAAATAAAATGGCTTCTTTTAAACCTTCCTGAATACTGGTGATTTGCGCCAATAAAAGATTTACTTACAATTTTTTTGAAATTGTGATTTAAAAAAATTTTGTTTACGTTTCAAGCTTACAAAGTTGAGCAGAGGGATTAATCACAGCGCTAGAGTATGACTAATCTGATTACAGTTTTTAATCAATTGACAGCACTGATTAAAATACGACACTAAACTCAACAGTGTTTAACAACGTTTTCATTGGCTGCTGTGTAACTCCTGACGTAAGCAGATTTTTCCTTTGGTCCAGCAGCAAACGGGGACGACAAAAGCTCTTGTTTTCTGTGTTCGGGTCAGGGTTCGTTTCATTCTAAACACCGGTAACAAAAAGCCCACTAACAGTTTGGTGGAAAAGGTCCCCATGAGGAGAATAACAGTTGCATGTGACGTATTTGCAGCACAATTTCAGCAGTCATCATCTGACACTTACAGGAGGCGCACGAACAAGAGAATGTGACAGAACGCTCTCTGTATTCACTGTTAGCTGAATGAACAGCACGACTCCCAGGACTGACAAACAGTCAGTCCGAAACAACGAAATGCCTGACACAGACAGGCCATGTACAAATCATCAGGAAGTCAAAAGCATCAACAGTCCCTGGCAGAGGAGGCAGCATAACATCAGCATTGACGCCACCAAGCAGCCAATCACTGACTCATCAGTCTGGCGAGTGCTTTGAAAAGCAACTGGATGTGCGGTGTTGTTTCAACACTGAGAATAAAAGCCCAGGGATCTGCTGAGGTCACGCCACCAACATACACAGACCACACAAAAGCTCTGGGGCAGGCTAAAGGGTGGAATACTGCTGAGTGTCTGATGTGTAAAGCTAATTAGAAAAGAGAGTAAAAGTTGCAACCTGTTGCCGAGATCTGTGGAAAGAATGTCCAAAAATCTGATTTACGTAAGAGAGGGAAATATAATTTTCCAGTCAAGAATCAATGGCTTCTTTTTGATTAATAGAAATGTGAATTCAACTGAAGCTCCTTCAAATGAGAGATTGGACATTTAAGACTCACCGGTCCTGAAACTAAACAATATTACTAACTCTATAATTTGTTCGCCCATTGTTTTTACTTCTATTATTTACAGCTGTGGTAGAAGAGAGTAAGGCGACCTTTAATGTTTTCATGAGGACACAATATAAGTGATCTGGTCTTTACCAAGTCTGACAAATTTTTAAATATTGACTCAAAAAAAAAAGAAAAAAAAAAAGATTCCACTGTTAGTACTGATTAAACTCTGAAGAAATTCAAATAGAAAAGTAAATTGTAATTCAATAGCAACTGATAATACTCAGTTGTTATTGTTGGCTCCACAACTGCAGAGTAAGAGACAGTAACAGCGAGCGAGCCATACAATAAAGTGCAACAATATATTTATAGTTCTCTCCTCATACCACAGCAATCACTTATTAATAATCGCAAAATAAACTTTAAGCCTAAAACCATAATACTGTTCTGCTCTTTGTGTGGGAAATATCTGAATGGTTTTTTTTGTGGCGTTGCCAGTTGCTATGGCAACGAGTCTGCGCATAGCTGCGCTGATACAGAGAGCGAGAAATAAATGGTCTTGAGTTGTACTTTAACCGTTTCTCCATTTGTTGTGGAGCACGGCACGAAATTAATATTATCTACATGTCCAAGTTTGATTGAGTTAACGGAAATATTCTACGGCAGCGCAGCTATGGATGAATTGTCTTTGTGGCCTCCAGCTTTGTCCGCATTCGCGGAATTTCCTCAGGTAAACAATAAAATGCAGGGGGTCTAAACTTGTAAATATGATTCTGATCAAGTCAGTGCCTCACCGGCTTTGAACCTCACCGCACGTCATTGTTGCTATGGCAGTACAGTGACAAAAAGATGGAGAAAGTAAGAACTGCCAAAGCCTCTTTCTTTTAGAAAGAACATGATGGCAAAGATCCATCCATAAGAATCATTAACCATCTTCAGCATAATGGTCTTTGGACAGATGAGACAAAAGTAAAGATGCTTAAACCAAAAGAAACAATACAAAACTTAGCATATTGGCAAAACACAACACTAAACATTGTGGTGAAAGGGTGACGGGCTTGCTTTACAGCTGCAGGTTTGGAGGTCTCTGCAGTTACACAAACTTTTCTGAATACCAAAGCATTTGAGGGTCTAAAATTTTAATGTAGCTCATTTTATATGAGTGATCTTCATATGAGCCAGTTGCCACAGTCGAATTGTGGATGAAGTTGGACCATGCAACAAAACAAAGATCCAAAATATTGAGGCAAATCTATAATAGAACAGCACAAAACAAAACAACAACCCTGAAAAACCTGAACGTGAAGAAATGGTCTGGTCAAATTCCATAGTGAAATGCTATTTTGGGACTTTAAGAGAGCTGTACATGAACAAATCTACTTTCCATTTTGGTTTTACGAATGACAACAGTATGGAATTGACTTTGTCCTCTCGAGGTTAGGTGTAAAAAAACATCAGATTACTTTTTTTTTTTTTTTTTTATATCATGCTCTTTTTTTTTATCATCCCAGATGTGAAACTTCACAAGTGAAAGAGGGTGTACTATCTTTGATTTTTACATTGATTGTAACAGATAAGAAACATAGGATGAACACCTGAGTATCAAGTATTAGCTGTAAATCCCCATTTGCCCGCTCTGACTGACATTTCTGCATGCTATAGTAAATAGGGCAGATTCTCTCCAACCAGATGATGGCATAGCCCAAAAATCACATCCACTCACGGTGTTGCAACATAGTATCATTTTACCTCCAAATCTTACACAACAGAGCAGCTGTTCGATTATTTGTTTGCAAGACGTATTGTTTGTCGAGGTTTTAAATATTTCAAGCACACACTTAAAAGAAAAAGCAACAAAGATTTTCCTGCTGACTCTGTGAGCAGACACATTAAATCCCTTCAGGCGTTCTGTGTTGATTTTACAGCCCACTTAAAGCCATCTATCAGCGTGCCCTTTAGGTTAAACTCATTTGCCTGTTCCTTCATTGGTAAATAAACTGACTGATTCTCTAATGGCAGAAGACAGTTTAAAGACCAACCCCTCCCCTTACTGTGCTCAACACTGACCCAATTTTTTTCTTTTTGCATCTTCTTTGCCTGTCTTAAATCCGAGCTCAGACACTCTTCAAAACTTAACTCCATTTGATTACAATCTTAAAAAATAATAAAATAAAAAACACGCCACTGTCATGTCACCGCGGGTTAAGAAAAGTCTCTGAAACGTGACACACAATGAAACGGAACTGTCGAAAGGAAGAGAGATGCTTTTCACCGCAAAATGGAAACAAAGATAAGGAGGGCAGCAGACTGGAAACGCAACAAACCTGCGCAATTAACTGGCTCAAAAGATGTTTCCTTTAAAAAGTGTTGTCTGCACATCAAATGACGGAAGCCTCGTACATAATTCTAACGTTTTCACAACAGGACTTCTCTGGATAAGACTTAGGAAGATGCCAAATGTGTCAAAACTTCAAAGAAACGTCGCGTGAGCTCCAGGCTGGCGGCCGAATAAAAAGAAAAACACAACAATTTGGCTCATAAGACATAAGAATAAGTTCGACGAAAAGCTCTGCGAGGCAAAAATATATATATATATATGTATATTTAAATTTCTAAGAGCTGCTTTACCGAATGAATTTCCTCTTACCGGTGGTGGTTTGTTTCCTCCCTCTGCCGAAGCTGCTGTCGCTCTGCTCCGCGGTCCGTCCCACCGCGAGCCTGCCGAGGCACGCGCCCCCTTTTATCAGGTTCCATTTGTCCCATTCGCGCTCGTTCCCCTTCACGACTCCACGAGCGCATCGATTGGCTTTAACCGCAACCACGTAACACCACCCCCACCTGCTTCCCAAACCCTTTTTACCAATGGCTCGTCAACGCGCGCGCGCGCGCGCGCGCCGTACGGCCGCTCTCCCACTTCCACTCCAGCCTGATTCCATTACATTTCCACCCAGAAGGGAATGAATCTGTCTGTTTGATAGCAGCAGCCCTCTGGCCCTTTGTCTTCCTCATACTTATAGTTTACTGTACTAGAGATTTTAGATTTTTCTTTGCACTTACCTTAAGAATAACAATAACTATACCAGTGACTTTATTGTAGCAAAATTCAATAAAATATTTCATTTTCATTAATGACAATTTCAAATGAAATTTTGCTGTGATAGTTAAATAAAAGAAGAAGACATTTGTAGGGATCATTAGAAAAAAATGCACAGAGCCAGTCAAAGCTGTGTGTGTGTGTTCTTCTTACCTCTCATCTTTGCCAAACATGGCAGAGAGGTATACACTCCCGCATATGAACCTCACCAAGTAGAATCAAGAGGAGATCAAGATGAGTGGGATCCCCTGAGGGAGACCGCCTGACAATTCCATCTCGGTGAGTGGCAAACTTGTTTTGGTCATTGTCTCATTCGTTCCCGGATCTCTGCGTCCTGCCTCCTCGCTCTCCAGTCTCATTCGAAATCTAATCTTCAAGCTCCTTCTGCTCAGTCTCTTCACCTCCACTATGCCATTCTCTATCATACCCTATTCACCCTCCAACAATCCTCCATCTATTCCTCCTCCATCTGGAAAGAAAGACATGACAGAAAAAACCCACCACTCGCCACCACCAGTCAACCTAAACCTCTGTGGATGGACTCACCTCCTCTCAGGAAACTCCGTCCACCTATGGGAACTTCTTCTCCTCCGTTGTCTTGTCTGCTCTGCAGATTATTATGTTCCCTTCATAACACTCACCTCTCGTCTTCAGTGACATCCTGGGACAGAAGAACATCTGCTTCAACCACATATTTCAACAAACCGTCGAAACCGTTCTGCTGTTTCAATGGTTGTTGGTGTCAGGGTCAGTCGAAGCCTCGACGTGAATCCTCAAATCAAGACCTCAAGGGCCAGCGTCCTGGTAAATATCTTGTTTTTAATTTGTTCTGACGGGAAAACAGAACGGCTGGGTACTTTCTGTTTCTACACTGGCTTAGGTGTTCAAAACCTCCAGCAGCAGTGAGATATAATTGACAGTATCATCTAACTTCTGCTGCACCACATTCAAGGCCTCATTCAGGAGTGTTTCGGAGTCATTTTTGATGCCTTGATCGTTGCTAGGCAACAGCTGCCCTGAAAAAAAAGAGATGAATGGATGTCCCTGGGTCTTTTTTTTTTCCTTCGTCATTTTTCTCTTCTCCTGTGTCCTTTTCACACTTTCTGAATAGAAATTCAATCTGTCATATATTTTTTTTAGTCTCTCTCTTTGTGGGTGTCTTTTATCCCTCTGGGATCTTTGTGTTGTACATCTGAAAATAACTTATACATACCTAACTTTGTTTATTAAGCAGCTTGATTTTTCTTAAACTGTGGCAATACAAAGGACTTTATCTACTTCTAAATGACAAAAAAAAAAAAAAAAACTAAACTTGATGAGGAAATACTTGGAGACTATTACAGGAATTACGGTAGCCCACTGGCACTTGTCCTCCCGGCTCCACTTGGCTGCGTTAATTGAACATATGTCCCACAATCTCTATGACGACAGGGAATTTAAGAGGCTACACCCTCCTTTGTCTCACATGGTACATGCTTTCTTTCTCTAGATATTTTCATCCTCCAAAGGCTATTTTTCCACCCAGAAATATTCTATATTAAAGTATCCAGGATGACGATACACTCTTCCCGCTGTGCCCAACCCTTTGCGAAACGCAATTACAAGAGGCAGGCAGAACGGATGTCATTCATGCAAGCTTTAATTTATCCACACTGTGGGTCTGCTTTTGTTTGTGGATTTTAAAAAATCCAAAAACACCCTCCTTTATGCCCTGACTGGTGATCAAGGTTTGTTGTTTTCTGACACACATCAACAGGCACACATTAAACTACTCAGGTTGTTCACAGCTGCACATCTGATTTCCATCAAGTTCTGTTTAATGGAACGACAAAACAAAACTGAAGAGACGAAAAGAGAAATTAGATGGTGATTTAAATTACCACTAACTGGTTGTAATGTAACCAACCAGTTGCTGAACCACCCCTCGGTTTTATCAGGCCCGGGTGAAAGCAACGCTCCTCGGTGTGGAAGTCGTCACAGAGGACAGAAGATCTCGTCGTCGTTTTTGAATTTCACTGAAGCCGGAGGAGGCACAAAAGCAGCAAGAAGCTTCTGGAAAGACAACTACATTTTCCACGGCAGAATGACTGCTATTCCTTCAACTGCTAATCCGAAACTGAAAATATTACAGAAAAGTTGCTGTGTTTTAAGAATCCAATTCTGTTTGTGACGGAACAAAAAGGATTAGAAAACGTTAGCCGTCTACTTGGAAGCTAATGGTCAAAGTAAGGCTCTAATAACAAAAACCCATTATGAAAGTTAGCCGTGCTAATCACGCTAAAGCCTACAAATTTTCCAAAATCAATTTAAAATGTCAACTCAAATTAATTTGTGGTTTAAGGTCACTGCGGAGCTGTGTAACATCGGCTGCTCCAAGTAGAACAAAAGAAATGATCGTTTCGCGACAGAAATCTTTCCTCCTTTATAGTTACGATGAATGAATGATTTATGGCAACGTCTAAAATTAAACGTCTAACATGTAGTAAACCAGAGTGTTTTTCTCAAAGTTTGAGACATTTTTTAAAGAAATTATTTTCAAACTGTCTTGTAGGAAAAAAAAAAAAAAAAAAAAAAAAAAAAGGTAACACCTTTGGGCACACTCTTACGTCTTCAAGTGAGCAAAAGAAAAAATGAGAGCGAGTCATAATCTGTCTTGTAATGTTTTTAAGTGGGTTTATTCTGTAGAAAAGTCAACTTTGGGTTTTTTTTTTTTAGAGAAAAATCATTGTTTTATTTTGATATAGACAATTGTAAAAACAAAAATGCATTTTCCATTTATTCAAGAAACAAAAAAAAGAATAACTGTGTAATTGAAGGTCCTTAAAGAGACACTGGAAAAGTTGAGTATGTCAGTCACAAAACCTCTAATCAATTGCAAAAATGTAGTCCGTGTTTCCAATTCCTAAAGCATAAACAACTAAAAAAATTAAATGAAAATAAAAAAAAGAGTCTGCACATTTACAACACAAAGTTTTATTAAATGTTAGAGAACATGATTGACGCTCGTAAAATAACCTCAATGTTCTCCTTAGTGTGTAAGGAAGTTACTGTATGAAGAATAGAAATTCTACCAAGAGACAAAGTGTCAGTTTTACACAAAATATATTATCTTACCCCCAGATGTGAAGCTAATGCTAAAGAAACAGAGCATTATATAGAACAATAAGTACAATTTTCAATGAGAGGGGCGACACAGTCTCACTCCCATCAACGACACAAACAGAATATGAATATTGATATTGAACATTGATTCAAGAGAAAGCAAGTCAAACATCAGTGATTTGTTTGCTAACTAAATAAACGTCACATAAGGCAGACGGTTATGGATACGTTCAACGTGGAGAAATGCACTTGGCTTCAGAGCGTATATTAGCAGAATGAGCTAGTCAAATAGCGCAAAAAAAAAAGAAAAACCCATAAAAAATATTACTAACCATGATCATTAGTGTCTGTTCTCCATTTTGTTTTTTTGTTCATGAAACGAATCAGAAAACTTTCTCTGAATTGGACAACATACACGTATTTTGTTTTTGTTGCAGTCGGAAGTGATCTTTGGTGAAGATGTAAACAACTGCGACAGGAAGAGAAAGAACCCAAGGAAAAAAAAAAAAAAAAAAACAGAAGTGAGAAACGCCTCAGCCCTGCATCCTACCGTCGTTTAACACCTTCCGACTTTTAAAAGCGAACAGCAAGCCATGTTTCAGAACAGACAGTGAGCCTCGCATTGTGCATTACAATTTTTTTTTTTCCTTTTTGGATCCCATTCAGAAGGAATGGGATCCAAAAATAATTATAAACTGAGGCACGGTGATCAGGATGATGGCTTCGATAAGAGGCCGCTTTGGGAGTTTAAGCTAAGGCAAGCTAAGACACATGAGATATAATGGATAGAGTCGGTGGCTGTAGGGGCTGGAGGCCTCGGAGTCCCTACGGTCCCACACACTTAAGGCACATTCATAAGCATAAAAAGTACTGTCTGCTAAATCTAAACACCCCCGATCCCCTGAATGAAAGAAAAATCATCTCGGTGAACGTTTTGTTCTCTCCACACCCTCCCGATTCAGCGCAGAACAAACGTGCCCCTCGATCTGCCATCCGCTTCGTCTCACTGTCCAGCTACCCGCCCCGTCTGCCCGAGCGCTTTTCACACGCTCTACCACTGCTCCCAGCTGAACTCGTCCCCGCCTCCGAAGATGACGAAGAAGCCGAGGATGGTGAAGAAGATGACGGCGTTCCCCGTCATCACCAGGCCGCAGGCGCCCCACTGGATCTGCAAGAGAGCGGGCTCGGCTGTAAGCAGGCGACACGGCGCTGGGGTCGGCAAAACCTGCTTGTTTGGGGTTTTTGAACCTCCAGAGACTTACTTAGTCAGCCCATAGGGGGCGCTAGAAAAAATGTTTTGGCGTTAGAAAAATATTAAAAGTTGACATCTGGAAAATATGACTAATTATTATAGAGAGGTAAAATTAAGAAAGCAGTAAAAACTGAAATTGAGAAAAACATTTTTGCTGGCTGAAATAAATAAAAACAGGTAATTAATGGGAAAAATGGAATTGGAACTTTATTTTGTGTTTATAAAATTATCTAAAACATATTGAAATTATAGATATAATATTCTCCATTTTTGTGTTGTTTCTATTTATTAGCCTTTCAAAATGATGTGAAATTCATTATTTTTTTCTGCACAAAATCGTTTACATGCTGACTCACCGTCTTCTCCACTTCTCACACAAGCTCATACTTGTGTTCAATAATGTTTGATCCTTCATCCGTGACTCATTAGCACGCCGACCGGCAGTGGTGACCCCTGACCCCGGTCTCTCACTATAACATGCCCTTATTGCACTAAAGTTGAAAAAAACTTATTTATGGTTTTCTCTTTTCTTTTGTTTGCATTTTGCCATGTTCCAATCACAAACTTTTATTTATTTCATAGGAACATTTTACTACGAGTCAAAACACAGCTGATAATAATTGTGAAGGAGGAAAATAATAAAATTTAAGAAAAAAAAACCCCAAATAAAATTCTTTTATTTTTTTGCCTCAAGAGAATGTCGCCTCAATATGTATCAGATCACAAATTTCATTGGTTTTCTGACTTAAAACTTAATTGTAGCGTATTCATCTTTAAAAAAAAAAACAACAAAAAAAACTTGAATGTAATTGTTTGCCATCTTTTTTATATTTTTTTCCTGCATTTCCATCCCAAGCAGTCTAACGGGTGTGAATACTCTGGAAAGGCTCCGGACACACAAACACAGGAACAAAGAGAACTCACCGTACTGTTTCGGGCCAAGACGATGGGGAGTCCAAAAGACGACACCACGATCCCCGTCGTTAAAAAGTAGGCCAGCTCCCTGCATGCGTTGCTGGAGGAGTCATCGTCACTCAGGCGCCTGGATATGAAGGTCGGGAGGGGACTCAACACGTAGAAAATCAGCACAAAAAGCGGCCAGTACACCCTGCGAGAGATAGGAGGGGAGAGAGGGGCGGGGGGATCAAAAACCAAAGTATTTCCTCTGTGATGAGAAAACATCCCAGTTTGGGGCTGGAGTGAGGCAATGACTGGTAACACCATGTCAGGTCAGTCGTCCCGCCGGAGGAGCGGACTGTCTAAAAACCAAGTTGGTAAAACGTATTTTTTTTCCAAGAAGGTGTTGGAGAGGCCGAAGCAAAACGCAGATGAGTTCAGAAAGTGAGGAGCTCAGGTCCATCAGTCATCTAATTTCTTATTTTTGATTTGTGAGATGGCCGCAAAAAAATAAAAAAATAAGAATAATAAAATATAGGTTTCAGTTTGAGCTGAGAAGGATTTATTTTGCAAAGCATCCAAGAGCATATTATAAAAGATGATAGACAGATTGCCCTTCTGCTATTCGTATGTTTGGACAGTACAAATATAATCTGCAGCAACTAAATTCAGTTAGTTTAATAGTAAGGTACAAATGTATTTAAAAAAAAAAAAATAATTCTCTTGTTATTCTGGGACACAGTTAAGAGCTAAAAAAAAAAAAAGCTTTTAAAATGATACATCTGTCTTAATGTTAGCCTGCATGGCTAAGCTTACATGCTGACTAAACGTCACTTCTAGAAAAGTCTTTAGATTTTCCTTCTAATCAAAGTAAGTGATGTATTTGAAATACTTTTTTTTTTTTTTTTAAAGTTCTTCCAACACAACTAAAAGTATTTTTTAAACTTAAATTAGACCTAAAAATGTCTAAATCATTCATAGATTTCGGAGCTAAATTTGATAGATATTCGGTTTGAAAGCGATTTGCTTGTGCTGCTATTTCTTTTGTTTGTTTTGCATTTGTAATTTTCTGAATGACTAATTTCTACTTCTAATTAGGTGAAAATGTGGTGAAGCACCACTACGCTTATCTGAGAACTATTTTCAGCTAATCGAGTCACCTCTGATTCTCAGTCAGTCGGCTTTTAAATTCCTTTCAGAAAATTAAAATTATCGCGACATTTTTTTTTTAATGCCAACAACCTTGACAATATTCATAGATCCACTAGTTGTCGGTGCGCAGACCGCATTATTTTGGTTGCTTAACAGCATTTTAGATTTAAATGCATCTTTCCATCTATTTTGTGACTTTCTGCACATTGATGTTATGACTGGAACCTGACAAACGAAATCAGTTCCTCGTGTCAGAATCAGCTCTTCACACAAACAAGGACATCGACTTTGATTTCTGCTCTACTCCCAACAAAGACATTTAAAATATAAATATACTTCTGTCGCTCTTTTTTTAAAATAAATCTCAGTCTGGCAGTACACTTAGAAAGCCGAGCAGAGAGACGTTGGACTAGGGGATGTGATCTTCATCCGCTATAATCCATGGAAGAAATGGTTTGAACTTCCTCCTCTTCGGGTACATAAAGAATTTGTGCATTGGGCGTCCAAAAGGCAAAAAAAGCTAATTTTTTTGTCAAATGTTTTAAACTAGTTTTTAATTAATTATATTTATTTTTTGGCAACAAATAATCGTTTGGGGTAGGCTTGTCACAGCTGCACATTAAATATTACAGAAATTTTGAAATGCTGTGTAACTATGGTTACAAGTTGTAACCATAGTTACACTTGTAACTATGGTTACAAGTTGTAACTATGGTTGTAAATATGGTTACAACCATAGTTGTAACATAGTTGCAAAATCCCAGCTAGGTTTTTGCTGGGATCTTTTAATTTAAATATTTTTATGAAGATACTTAGCCTAATAATTTATCGTACTTGCCGATTTGTTACTGTAGAAATGTAAAAATGCAGCGCAGCGTGGTGAGCTGTCCGAACATACCCGTACTGCTCCAGTGCGCAGCCCAGGAGGAGAAACGTCAGTCCGATGGCGCCGCTGAACGAGAGACCAACCAGAGCTAAAAGGAGATGTCAGAAATTTAATAACTGGGCGGCAATAAATGAGCAGTAATAAATGAAAACGAAAGTGCAGCAGGCAGGGTTAAATCTTTCCTTTAGCTACGGACTCGCTACAATATTTGCTACAAAATGTGTTTGTTCTCCGAGGCTAACGCCGCATGAAAACTAGTGAGCTGTTTACAAAGTCTACATGTTTTCTATGCGATAATAAATGTCCTGTGAAACGTCACACAGTCTAACTGTCAGTGAAAACGAGTCCCGAAAGGTTAGAAACAAAAGCTAACAAAAGTTTCGGAAGCAGCAGGTCGTTAAAACTTATCGAAAACCAAACTGTCAGCCCCTGAACCTATCCACAAATGTTCCAGCGCTGTACCTTTAATCCCAGCCATCGTTATAAATCTGTTAAATGCTCCCCGAAAGCGTTTTGTTCTCCTCTTTGGATATTGTTTATGATCCGAGGCGTCTTGTCTTGCTGGACGAACTTCCTGCTTCCTCCATCTGGGTTTCCTGAGGCTACGTCACATGACTGTCTTAAAGCGACAGTACCATGTTGGTACCCAGCCACCGTGGTAAACATGTCTGTCTGTAAAATGTAAAATGCTGACACTTTCTTCAGTTTCATGATGTCCAATTGGATTATATCTATACATGTTTAAATTTTTTTACTTTTTTAAAATTAATATCAAAAGATAATTTAAATTTTTTTTCTTAAAATTAAAAAATAATAATACAATAAATAAATAAATACAATGCTGGAACTTTTGCACGGAGGCTTACATTTCTTTTAAATCTCACCTTAAATACAGTCACATCTAAATAATATTGTATTTTGTTTAAGTTTCTGTTGTTTCAATATTCAAGGGCGTCTTAAATGAGACAAAATTTGAATTGAATAAAGTGTTGGGAAAATGTGGTTGTACAAAGAGTTGTCTATTGGGGAATGTGTAAGTGATTTAGTTTTTTTTTTTTTTTTTTTAATATGTTTCATATATTCCAAAAGGGGTGGAAGTGATTAATCAAATTTAAATTGTGGTTCATCAGTTGGTATTAATAATTATTGTACCCCAGCTATTTCTTAATAATTAACAGGGGTACAAACTCAAAAAATTGACTTGATGCACCAAATCAATATATTTATTTTGCATTTTGAAAAAAAAGCACATTTGTAAAAACTCCTCAAGTGGTATAGGTCTAGCTTCACCTGGTTCAGATTTACCAAATGATTGCTGTTATTGCATTTTAGGCAATAAAAAAATATTTTATTCAGAAAAGGAATTGAATTATTGCTTATTTACATCTTGTAATGCAAATAAACAAATTAATTTTAAGTGGTTAAATGAATCTGTAAACTGTGCCCTTTTTTTATCTGACTAATCAGTCAACAGATTAATTGATTACTAAAATAATTGTTAGTTGCAGCCCTAAATTCCACAGAATAAATATACTCAAGTATTCTCAAAAAAACAACAACAAAACAACAAAAAAACCACTTTACCAGCTGGATTAATACATATATTCACATGTGCATCTTTCTTTATTGTGGAAGCGTATCTTTTTCAACCATTTACCTGACTCACTTGTCAAACTTTTATGTGTTTTGCACGTTATTGTCTTCTGTAGAAATGCAGAACACAAAAACACCTGACTGTGTCGATGTCTTGATGGGTTCAGAACCCAAGAGAAAGCAGCAATTCAACGGGTGTCAGTGATCACAGAGCTGGAGCAGATATTAGTGACTCCTGCTGTCGTTGTCTGGATATAAGTCTTGTAGCTAAAATATTCTTCTTTTACACTGTAGTCTTCCCGTCTCATCCAGGGTTTGTAACAAATATTAGATAGAAACGACACACGGTACAAAGAAACGTGGGTTTATTCATGATGACAGAAAAAAAAAAAAAAAAGAGTTCATTTTTTTCTGGTGAACAATATAATGAAATGCTGCCTTGTTTTTTTTTTGTTTGTTTTTTTAAATAATTTTCTGGAGTGCTGATTTTAATGGTGGGCTGGTTTTTGCCACACATGCTCAGTTTTAAGTTATTATTCGCTGAGGAGTTTTAATTTCCCCAAATTAGAGAGCATAAACGATTCAAGTTTGAAGCTTAAAGAAAGAAGTTTGTCTTTGTTTTGTTTTATTATCATGTTTTTAATGGAGGCAGTGTCTGTATTCAAATATAATATTGTATAAAATATGAATCTAGCTTGATTATGTGAAATTCAGCTGATAGTAGTATTCAGAAAAGAATCTTTCTTCTAAGTCCTAATACTAGGAAAACAATTATAGTCCAAGGAAGCAAAGCCATGCTCTGTGAAATAATTATTTACTCTGATCTGGCACAAACCAAACAAGATAAAAATCCAAAAGCACAAAGCAGATAATTGGCAAAAAAACAAAACAAAAAAATTATATTACATACCAGATGCATGAGGAAAACTACAAATATGAGTCAGAAATTTTATCTGTTGCACACAGTGCTTTCACTCTTTGACTTCCTGCTCTGTTTATGCAAAAATAAAGGCAGAACAATAAAACAAAACAGAAAAAAAAACATTTCTGGAAGTTGAGGGCATTTGGGGGAGGGTTTACGTAATGAGCGACGGGCCGTTTCGACCCGTCCTGTGGTGAAGCTGAGAAATCTTCAGAGCAATTGTCGCCAGGGGTGCCAGCATCACCTGTCCCAAACAAGAACCATGAGGTCAGAGACTGATCCCCCAGTGACTAACTTACAACAAACCATTTGGTTGCATCACAACCGAGTCCATCACGATAACGAGTGTCACCGGACGATGAACTGTCCCAGAAGTTATTGCGATAAATGGTAATATTGTTGCTTGGACACCATTTTCTAGTAATGTAATGGACATATTTATGCAAGAACACATTCTCAAATATCAATAAACTTTAAGTTTTAAGGAACATTTGACACCGGAACTGGAATATATTTTAGATATATAATAAAATACACTGACGTTTATGGCTGCAATGTGGCAAAATGTGCAAAAGTTATTATTTTTTATTTTATTTTGCACTGCCCTGTGTATGTGAAGATGTAGCTGGTGCTAATTTTACTGCTTCGAACTGTTTCTGCCTCTTTACCTGCGTCTCTTCAAATAAGAGTTTCCTTTCGTGGCTGTCGATGTAGATCCTGACGGTGGCTCCCTCGGCGCCCGTCCCACCCAGTCTGTAGACGATCCTGGAGCCATCAGAGAAGATGATCCGCAGACCCTGCAGTGGAAACAGATAGCTGGTTTTGTTGCTTACATCAAGAGAAAAAGACACAGCGACTACAAACTTGCACACCTGGTTCCTGGTTATGGTGCTGTCCAACGGGTCGGTGTACTCAAAGTTGTCGGCTTTTTCCACCTGGTAGATTTTGTCCTCGACCGCGAATCTCTGCCTCACGAAGGACTTGTCAGAGATCAGAATCTCCAGGTCCTCCATCATGTCACACGCCACATCTATGTCTACGTTCTCATAGTCATATCTGGAGGACATAGATGAAGAAGAATAAACGAATAGGTTCAAGAAATTTCATAGCGCATGTTACATGGACTCGCAAAGCAGTGGTTGACAGCGGATCACAGAAGAATCAAAAGACTTAAAATCAGCTCATGACAGAATTCAATCTGTGCTTGTTTGAAAAAAAAAGAAAGGAGGAGAAAAAAAAATCCTCAGTCAATGTAGTGACTTTAATTCTCCACTAGGTGCCACTTATGTTCTCCACTCTTCTTCTTGGAACAACTTTCTCCCCGTAAAGAGGTTTAATTGGACAATATTTATATTAAACGCATCATGCTGTTGCTAATTCACCAGAGCACAACAAAATACACAGATCAGATGAAAAACACTGATGCTTTGACAGCACCATTATTGACACGTGCTGGCAGAGCTGTGTGAAAAGCATTGAAATATGTTTTTGGAAAAAAATTAAATATGAAGAAATAATGTTGTTTTTTTTTCAACAAAATCATCGATGACACACTGAACATTTCTTAGAAAACATCTCACCTTTTAATGAATTTACAAAAAGAACCTCCAAAAAATATGAATCACATTGTCAATAGAATATTGAGGAGAGGAATGTAATTAATACAATTTGGAATAAGGCGGTAACATAACAAAAGATTGAATAAGTGAAGCACTTCATTTTGGAATAAAGTTGATCTGAAATATGATTTTGTCACTTGAACTTCTTAGGGTTATAGGACCTTTTAATTACAAATCTACAATGTCCCGTTTTCCCAGGGTATAAATTTTATTTCTTTACACTTAAAAGACCTTTCTCTTAGCCACTCTTCAAAACTTCAAAAACAAAAACAGCAAAGCATCCAAATACAGTAAAAGAGGGCTTTTGTTTTCCAAAATGTCGGAAATGACTAAAAAAAAATTTCTTCCCACTTATGCGTGCCCAGATGGTCGGTCATTTCAATTATTTTGTTCAAAAAAAATTCTAGATCAAGTATTGGTTACAATGTGCCTGGTCCATAACTGAAGATTTATTCTGTCTATTTCTATTCGGTCATGCTCTGAGCGACGTCAAGTTTTACATTATATTTAAAACAAATATTATGTTTAGAAGGGAGTTTTTTCAGTTTACTTTCACATGTTTGACCAACGTATCAGCCAGTTGTTTTCTGTCAGTTTCAATTTCTTTATTGTTTATTTTAAATCGGCTGCTCTAATCCTAAATTCATTGATTGAACAAATCAAAGTTGCATCGTTTTTACATGATTGTGAAGCTATTGGTGTATTTAAGTGTGCTGTACTGGTTCAGGAGTTTATCAAATATATATACATAATTCCGTACATTTATGTCTGTGTTTAAAAAAGGGAAACATTTGAAGTCAATTCAACACAGTTTTTGTGTTATCAGTAGAGACTAAACCTCCAATATCGTATCAGTATCAGAAGTGAAAATTGCTAAAACAGTACAGAAGTTAAAGCAAATCTCCACAGTAAGACAAATCAAAATGTCTGTTTATGCCACTGCAATACAACATGGAGCCATTTCACAACTTTTTACCCATCTTCACCAGGGGCGCCATGAAACGGGAAGGATACTGCCTGATGCATGTTCGCCACTCACCTCGTGAAGTAATTCCTTCCATATTTTAGCCAGTGATCCTTCAAAATATCCTCCACACTCTGCCGTCTGGTCGCGATGATGGACAGCCATGCCAGCACAGCCCAAAGCCCATCCTTCTCGCGAATGTGGTCCCCACCTGTATGCATTTTAGAGTTTTCAACTCACAAACACTACGACCTCTTTAAATCTCATAGGAGAAGTTGTACCTGTCGCAAAGCTTTCCTCTCCGCACAAAGACAGCATGCCGGCATCCATCAGGTTCCCAAAGAACCTCCAGCCGGTGGGAGTTTCATGCAGCTCTATTTTCGTTGCTTTGGCTACTCTGTGGACAGTTCGATCAGAAAGTATTCTTGGCCGCAAACAGGAAATGCTACTTAACTGATTGAGCATCTTAAAAACAGGGGATTAAGTTGATACTTGGCCAGAGTTTTACCTGTCCAACGCCGTGCTTGTGGGCATGCTGCGGGCAAAGCCTCTGACGCCCGTGTGCTGAAAGTACGGGATGCAGAAGATGTTGTTGGCTACCACAGCCACGGAGTCAGACGGGGTGACGAAGAAGCCGTGCTTACCGAGGATCATGCTGCGGTCCTTGAAAGAAGTCACAGGCAGAGGTTCGAAATCAAGTTCAGATCATCTGAGCATAATTGGACTTTAGCAATCATCTAAAAGACAACCCCCACTTAAAGGGAGTTTCTAGTATAAAATCTCACAAAAAACTGAACACACCCCATCCCCGTCGAACGCTGCTCCAAAGTCATACTGTCCGTCTCTCATGCTGTCAACCAGGTCTGTGGCGTACATAAGGTTCGGATCGGGCGGTTGACCTCCGAAGTCTTCCAATGGGACACAGTTAATGGCAGAGTTTGCCGGGCAGCCCAACTCCTCACACAGTATTCTCTTCACATACGGTCCCAGCACTGGGGAGCAGACAGTTACAGCAAAGGGAGGCTTGAGACAGTTAGGATTTTAACAAGCAGAACCAGAAGCAATTTTATTTTTCAGAAGCTTTGATTCTTCAGAGTTAAAAACATCGCTCACCTCCATGCATGGCGTCCAGCCTTATGCTGATATGATTTTCGCCAGACAGAAGATCCTTCAAAGCCGCAAAGTCAAAGATGTTCCTCAGGAGGTTGGCGTAGGACTCCACAGGGTCAACTATCTCCACTGAACACAACAAATAGTAGAAACAAAATGACGTTATAAGTTAAAGAACAGTAGAACGATGCCTAAAAGCTTATCTACAAGTCTGTGTGCTAACTAATCTGCCATCTGTCTTCTACTTTCTCTATTTGTATTTTTAAGTATTTGAAATTTTAAGCCTTTGGTTTAAACCTTCAGGAGTTGGTAGCATTATAGGGGAGGTAATTGTTGTTCTCAAATGTTGTGAAACTCCAAATTTCCCTTATGTCATGTTTCCTGGCTGACAACTCTCTACAATAGTTATCTGCTTGTTTGTCTGTCACATAAAATCCCAACAAAAATCATTGAGTTGTGGTTATAATGTTCAAGTTTGTTTTTTTTTTAAAGAAAAATAAACAACACAAAATGCCGCAAAACTTATGTGATAAACAGTTTTCTTAGGATGTTTTCACACCTGATATAGTCCTGTAGACTCAGTTCGATTAGGGACCAAAATTGCAACATTTAATACATTTTCAGCTGGTGTGGTTCACTTTCATATTCCACTGTGTCAAATGATCCAGACTAATTGAAAAACATGTTCATTCCTTAACCTGTGGTGGGACTGAGCCAAGAACCACTGAAAGAAACGACTTAAAACACTTAGCACAACTTACTTCTTCACTAAATGTAAACAGAAATGGAATCACATCAAATGGTAACGGTTGTAGGATTTCTCATTTGTCTTTGGTAAAAGACCACAAGTCATTTCTCCCTCCAACTCTTGTTTTGGTTGTATTTACCCATAATGCTCTGTGCTACAGTTTGTTTCCTGCTTTTGGAGTGGCCTTTGGTCCACTTGCATTCACATATGCATTCAAACCACATCAGAGTTCACTTCACCAAACAGATGTGTAAATTTTTAGGCAGACCAGAGTTTGCTTTACATTCACAGCTCCCCAAACAAACCAGACTTTCCAGGCTGTTTGAAATGCACCTATTAGACTCTCTGGCTCCAACTCACATGTTCATGTTTTCTCCTAAGCAAATCCTTGACCCTGTTGCTTTGGGACTAAAGGCATATTAGTAACCCTCATCACCTGTGAAGGGTTTGAACTTGTTCTCCAGATCAAACGCCTGTTTGCCGAGCGTTTTCAGATCCACACGCAATCCGGGGCAAATGGCAAACTCCTCAATGGTTCTGCTGAGCTGGTAGATCTTGCTTGTGACCTCCTCCTTGGCTGGACCTGGAAGGAATGCGGAAGAATGTTTTTCTAGCCAAATCAATATTCATAAGTACTGAATATTGGGACTAAAATATTCAGTATTATGTTGTGTTCCCTTGGTTTAGTCACTAAAGGCATCTTTATATTATCCAGAAGAAGCTTTTGAACTATCGGTTTTAGTGTCTGACATTATTTCTCTCACATTGCCATACCTCCACTTGCTGTGTTAAATTTTATGCCAAAGTCTCCATTGGGTCCACCAGGGTTGTGGCTGGCAGTGAGGATGATCCCACCGATGGCTTTGTATTTCCTGATCACACAAGACACCGCTGGCGTTGACATCATCCCATGGTGACCAACGATAAGGCGACCAATCTGTGGAAGCATCAGACGGGACCGTTTGAGTCGGGGGCCGAGGAGATCGTTGCGGGCATGTCCCCTTTCCCTCTACATGTAAGTGGAACTAGGATTAACGCCGACATTAAGAACAAGTTCCAACACGGATGAGTGTATTTTAACCCTGTATAATAAATTTGCTGAGCTAAAAAAGCCCAAGCCACTCAGAGGAGATGTAATTTAAACCCAGAGAACACAGAGAGCTTATTACTGATGCTGGCTGCTCGCCTGAAATCAGAACGGTTCAATATGTTTCTAGTGGAGCACATCAGAGCCAAGAGCTGAAACTATTCTGCTGACTTAGAGTTTACTTTTGATGTGTAGAGCTTCACTTCTTCTGCCACTTTTTGCTGTATGACTGCTGAGTTATGCTATATTGGCATTCATTGGAATTGCTCATTAATCAAAGTGATTGACAGTTTTTCATGTGAGGTCACAAAATGTGCTGCTCTTTACAGAAGAAAGGAGCATCATCCATAATCTAATATGTTTAAATAAATGACTATTGCTATTTCAATAATAAAAAAAAAATGCATATAGTTTATATGTTAATTCAGTTTCATGACTAACTAGTAAGACAATGATTTAATCAAATGTTTTCCTTTACCCAGATATTGATCAGTTTACATAATCAACTCAATAAATTGCAGTAAATAAATGATGAAGATGTGCTTTTTTTCTCTGCCTTAATCATTTGGTTTTGCAAAAGTTAATAAAGGAACATTCTCTTCTAATGTAAAAAGCCCAAGTTGGTACTGGCAGTAAAATAATTTTTCTAGGTTTCAACTTATGAAATTCTGAACATTTTTAAAGTTGAACATTTTCAACGTTTGAAATTCAGAAATAGTGGAAATTAATCTCAAAATTGCAGAGTTTTTTTTTTTTCTAGGAATTTTTTGACTTCTTTTCAAAGCTCAGAAACGTCCAGGTTTGCTTCTAGAAAATTTCTGAGATTAATGTCAAAATGTCTGAGATTTTTTTGGCAGAAGTTTACTTCTTCTCTTTTTTATACATATCTACAATGGCCCTAATAACTACTTTCACATTTTGTAGTAATTGGCATAAAATGTTACATGTGTAACACTTATGTTACGCATGTAACATAAGTGTTACATGTGTTACACATAAGTGTGTAACACTTATGTTACACATGTAACATAAAATTTGATAAAATTGGATTTGATAAAATTTTCGATCTTTACATAATGCAGTTTTAATTTTGTTTTACTACATTTTGAAACCCGATTTTACTAATACTACATATTACATACCACAGTTCCGAGGTTAACTCAAATACTTTAAACAAAAATGTCCTTCAAGAAATAAACAAAATAATATTAACCTCCTGCCCAAGCTCAAGGGGAAAAAAGAATTAAATGCTACTTCAGTCACAAGTGGTCAAAAAGTTCAAGTCAGGGTCAGTTTAAAACGAGACAATTACTTTTTAAGTCATGAACATAGAGATGCACGTAGTTAACGGAGGAAACACCTGTTGACTTTAGCAGAAGCATTTATGTGCTACTTGTGTAGAATATCATCGCTTCATGCTGTTCTGCTAATCTGAAAGCTAATATTTGTTGGCTAACTAGCTGGTCTCTGTTAGCTAGCCAACTTTACTTTATGTCTTTCCAAGGACTTGGCTGTCGTTCTTGTAAACACCAGAAATGAGAATGAAACCTGTGAAACAGGGAAGGGAGAAGCAGCTTTGATTCAAAGTGCTAATTTCATAACTGTCTCTGGAATTTTGCTGGAGGGATTTTAAGCCACTGAAAATGTATGATAAAGAAAAAAAGATGGTTTTTAAAACTGGCCCAAGCTGTTTCCAATTCCAGTCTTACAACTTTTAGATCCGTTTCTGTGTCAGCACACCTAAATCATAAATATTGTACATAATTAGCATAGTCGCAGGACATAGTTGAAAGTTGAGTGGATGAGTAAGTAATTCAGCTATTTCATTCAGATGTATTGGACTTGGAACAACTAAAGTTGGAGGATGCCAGTCATGAAAGACTAAAGTTTGACATCTCTACCTTAAACTTTAAGTGACTTTAAACGTATGCCCACCCTTTTTAAAAATTATAGCAAATAAGAAGTTCTATTAATTGAGAACACACTTAACATTTTCATTTGCAAAAATGAACAAAAACGGGATCAAATCCATCCCATCACAGCTTTTTATGTGGCCCTCAAGAATCCAGACGCAAAAATACATGAATCATTTTTTTCCAGTTCCGCAATCACAGAAACTCACACAATCATCAGATCCCTGCATTTTTTTTCACATTAATGCATAACTCCGAGTATATTGTAAATTTTTCACAAAAATGGTCAAAAACATCGGGTTTAAATGACTGCTAACCCTCACCTGTAGGTGGCAGTGTTTTTTACTTGTACTACACTGCTGCCTCAACCTTACTAATGTCAATTGTAGTCCGTGATGTACAAGGTGAGTAACGAAAAGTCACATTTGACGTTATACGATACATGTAAGTGCAAATATTGCAAAACTGCTTGGAAATATTTTTAAATCAATTCCGCAAAAGCAGTGATTTTGACAGAAATCAGAAAAACAATAGCAAAATATTGTAGGAACTGTTCAAACTGAAAACTATTTAATTTTAAGAAGTACTCATTTAATACAGAGTCAGCTGTTTTCTCTAGTTGAACAGTTTGTTAATACTGTTTTAGTTGTGGCACATCCAACCAGACATTTGAGAACATTCACGATCTTGATACGACTTCCACATAAAAATGGATTCGACAACACAAAATCTAAATAAAATGCATTGAGGTTTCTGGTTGTAAAGTGGCAAAATGCTCAAGATAAAAAAAATAATAATAATAAAAAATACTTTTGCAACACAGCCACTATTTCATGTGTTTCATACAATCAAGTAATGGGGCAGGTGACACTGACGTGCACACAGTTATTTGTAAACAGAGTCACCAGTATTTGTGTGTGCAGCCACAAACTTTTTTAGTGATCACACACATTCACGCAAACACACACTTACTGACCCCGTTGGCAGCTGCCATCTGAACGAGGACCCCGATAGCCGTTCTGTTGAAGAAACGTCCGTCTCCTCCCACCACCAGGGTTGCACCCTGACGGTCGGGCAGGTCTATGGAGGAGAAGATACTCTGGATGAAGTTGTGCAGATAGTTCCTCTTGGACTGAAACACATAAACCTTCTTCCTAAGGCCGCTGGCTCCTGGTCTCTGGTCGGGGTAGGGGGCCGTGGGGAAGGTCAGGACCTGCAGAGGCCCGTTCTCCATCGCTTTAAAATGAGGATCCAAGTTGAAGTTCCATGCAGAGAGAACACTTTTCCCTCCCCTTCTGTCAGCTGCAGTAAAGAGCTCTGAGGAACAGAATGGACAGTGAAGAGCTCGACTCCTCCTATTATTTCGCTGGGCTACAGAGGGACTTCTGCAGCTCAAAATAACCTTTGCAAACTAATGTGTGTGCAGAGGCAGTGTGGTAACTGAAGACGCTCCTTCACACATGTGCAGGGAGATCACTGTCAAGGGCTCCTGGCCCAGTCAGAGAGAACTATGTGTGTGTGCGTGTGTGTGTGTCAGATTGAGGGGTTATTTATCAGCATGTGAAAGGATGCAGCTGTGCTCCTGGTAATGATGTGCAAAAACAGGGATGGCATTTCTCATCTCGTGCATCAGCAGCATGTGCACATGACTTACAGAAACCTAAAACACACAACAACAACAAATAAAAACATATTTAGCACAATCACAGTAATTGGTAAAAAGAGGCAGAACAACAAGAGGCAGAACAACACTGCCCTCTAGTGGTTGTTTAAGGCTCAACCAAACAGCACAAAGTGCGAAAGTAGAAATAGTCACCGTGGTTGCTACAATTTGTTGGAACAAAGTAAATATAACCAGTGTAGGTTGCTATCAGACAAAAATTGCGACCAAGTAGGAGAAGTGCTACTTTCACTTATTTTTACTCAAGTAAATGTAAAAAGTACCTGTCCATAAACTTAGTCAAGTAAGAGTAAAAAAGTTTTTGGTAAAAAGGCGACTGGGGTATTAAATGATCAAAACTTCAATCATTTAATATTTAAAAATTACATCTTCAGATGATCATGTGGAAGTTATGTGGAAATGTTGGTATTTTAAACACCAACAATGAAAATAATTCATATTAATAACATAAAGTAAAATCATACAAATAACATAAAATAAAACCCAAATCAATTTCTTTCGACTTAAAACTTATGAAACTTTTAACAAAAACTGCAGGTGTGTGTCTGTGCTTGATGAATTTTTGGTTAAAACAAGCTTGTTCTTCATTCAGCGAAGTCACTCACAGTGAGTAGAGTATCCAGAAAGTTTAATCAAGAAAGAGTAGTGATATTACAGATGTACAGCATAGTTAAAAAAAGGTTTCTCAAGTAAACAAAAAGAGAATGGAGCTCCGGTTTTTAAAAAACTGAGTTAATTTGTTACATGTATTCAAAATAAGTTTGCCAAACTTACTTTATTTACGTTTGTTTAACATGACAACCCAATAAAATATAATATATTTACTTGGATGAATTTAGTTTGATTACTTGTGACAAAGGGGCTATTATTTGATTGTTTACAATGAGTGACACAACTAGAGATAGAAGGTGATGGACCAGAGATGGGCAGTGGCATCAGAGGGAGTTGGCAGAGTCCATAGGACGGATGGAGATCCGTGTGAAAGCGAAGAAATGAGACGGCTTTCGTCCTGACCTCCACTGTATGCCTCTCCTTCGCTCTGAACGCCCATTGGCTCTCGCGCGTGAGTACCTCTCATTGAGGTTAGTGTCGCCACAGGAGCTGAACCACCATCCCCCTAAAAGTGAAGGAGATGATGTGCTGTCCAGACATTACGACCACTTACGAAATTCTGCCAGGTGGGAAACGTCTGCTTTACCTGATTGGGAGTGGGAACATCTGGATGCCCAATGGCGGCCGTTGTCTCTGTCCTTGGTTGAAAACACCACTCCCGTGTGGTTGCTCAAGGCGTTGGGAAGACTTCCAGACAGATAAATGAGTCGTATGGCATAGTTATTCACCGGGCCTTCGAGGTAAAATCTGTATTTGATAAAGTGTCTGTTCTGCTTCCAGTCTTCGAGCTGGATGTGAAGGACAGAGTTCCCCTGCGAGGCAAGGGAGTACATTTTCTTGAGGCCCAGCCAAAACTCACCTGGGAGAGAAAGAGAGGCCAACAAGTTTACCATGGAGAGGCAGAGGGACAGAAACAGAGGACTTGACACGCGTGTTAAAATTAATTGTTTTGTGATGACAGAAAATGGGCCCTTCACAAATAATTATAAGAAGTTTTTCCACAAATAATTTGACACTTAATCTGTACAAGTTGATGGAAATCAAATTTGTTGAAAAGAAAATACAAAACAATAAGAGTTACAACAACAAGTTGCAGAATTGTGCACATTATTAAACTAATCCTTTGTTGAACTGTCTTTTGATTTAATTACAGCATTCTGTCTTCTTCGGTAAGAGTCTGTCAGCATCCTACAATATGCATGGAATCACATTTCCAACATGCCCAAAACATCTGTGGCTTATTTTGGTGTCAGGTCTGCAGAAAGCCAATACTTGAGCAATATTTATCTAAAGCTGTGGGTCTTTAAATTGCATTAAATGTCAAGTAAGTGACCCAAAATATCATGGGAATGACTGAGTATTCCATCATTCCACAGTGCCCATCTGCGGCAGTCATTGGGCAAGAGTCTGGGTACACCACACAGAGACACAAAAAAAAAAACAACCATGCACACACACCCACACCTAAAGACAACTTGGAGCCTAACAGTCATGTTTTTTGGACCGTAGGAGGAAGACATTGTTTCTGCAACTAAACAGTGCTACCAACTGAACCACCATGCAAAACTTTATCTCCACTGACAAAGATTCACTCACATCGGCATACAAAATGCTTGAAGTGTTTAAAATGGCAACAGACTTGACATTATTTTCTGATTAATTAAGCTAATAATTATTATTTGTCCAGTTGGTGGCACTCCAAGATGGTCAAAAAGATTACTGAATGTGGCAAAAAAAGTAATTCTCCATGCTGACAAGCACATTGTGAATTTCACAGCCTTTATCCCAAAGTGTATGCAATATATACATTTAGCAGAGACGCATCTTATGGCAACACAGACATTATGTATGTCACGGGTCCTGGTGTTTGTTCAAGTGTATTGCCTTTCTTCAGATTTAAATGAAGACAAAGCCTATTTTAAATGCAGCAGCAGCATATGTGGCAAGATAACACTGAAGTGGTCAACTTATTGTATTGGACAAATCTCAGAGATTAACTTGTGGAATCAGATCATTCAAACAGTCTCTCACCTTGCAACTCTCCAAATCCATTTTCATACTTTTCCCATGTTTGATCAAAATTCATTGATCCATCTCTCCTTTGCTGGATAACTGTCACTCCACGACCTAAAGGCAAGAAAGGTCAGGAACTGCACAGTAAAACAAATTACAGCAGCTATTTTTCATTATCAGCAATAATATGTAATACAGAAACTCAAATCTTTTTGAAACCTTGAAAATATATACATTTTTTTTTACTATCAAGCAGTAAAAAAAGCTTTCAACTTAAGTACTTTCAACTTAAACAGTTGAAAGTACCACATCTGTTGCTGATCCTTACAGTAAGGCTTGCAATAAATCCTGAGTTGGGCAGACAAGGAATCAGCACAAATTACTGATTAGTGGTTTATCCAACAACTTATGGATCCAAAAACAGTCTAAATGTTGCCGTGTGGGAAGAAATGTGGCATACCTCTGCTCATATCACAAGAGACCATGAAGGGCTCTGACCCGTTGGGTTTGATGGTGTAGGTCCCGTTTGCCCGTTCCCCTCTGTCAAACAACTCGCTGCAGTCGGATGGGAAATCTGCTGTAGAAAAATTACAGAAAAGAAAAGAGAATGGAAAATATAAACAAAAGCAAAGAGTGATGGTGAGCACTAAGAGGACACATAGGGGGAAAAATCTGAGTAATTTTCCTTCCCCTGATGTTGCAGGAAAGAGGATTGAATACTGATGTTGTTAGGCTAGCGTTAGCAACACTTACAGAAAGTAAATACAGAATAAACAGAGTAGATACATCAGTGAGTTAATATTTCTAGCAGACAGCCAAACTTGTAACAACGTCCTAAATCAAGAAGAGAGAGAGAGAAAAAAAATCATTGTATGCAAATCCTTTCTGCTGGATTTCTGATTCACATGGAATGCTGGGAAAAAGCAAGGCTGTTCATATTTAGCTCACCGTCGTTCGTTGTAACAGAAATGCAACAAAGATAAAAAAAGGGGAAAAAAATCCTCAGTCAGGTTGAAACACAACAGCCTCGTTTTTCAGATCAGATATTTTCTTCTGTTTCTCTTCGAATCGGATTTAATAGTAGCTTTTATTTATTCTTTTAAGCCTCTAAACTCCTCCTGCCTGCTGGAAGACTTTGAATGAATGAAGGGAACATCGACAATGTACAAAAAGGGACTGCTGCTCCAATTAATGCCAACATCAACAGCATTGAGACTAAAAGCAATGATTCAAAGCCTGAACTTCATTTATACTCCTCACCTGAACAATATGTAAGTCAGATTCATTAGCTCCACAACTGATAAGTACGTCTCCTAAACTGGAGTGTTTATGCTTTATACATACCACCTTGTGGTAAAACTGTAACAACACAACGCTAAATGTTTTGGTAAAGACACTTTGAATCTATCAGCTAATATTTTGACAGCATTGCTTGACCTGGGTCTGAATTAAAAATAGTAGCTTCTCTTATAATCAGGATCTAGTTGTGGATCTAGGAGTCGCAGTCCCTTGTTGTGAATCCATTTGCAGAAAACATCTTAGAGTCCACGCCCGATTGTAAGCTCTGAAGTCAGCCATTAAATCTTTAAATCGTCTTCTTCTGTTTACTATTTATCTCACTCATCGTTGTGCTGCTGCTGGTGTCTGAGGTCAGGAAGGAGGCGGCTGTTGGAAATTCAGACATGGAGATCTCTGGCATCTTCTCCAAGGTTTTCTGGGCCGACGTGCCGGCTGCCACCTGTGAAGACAGAAAAACACTTCAGTCGTAATTGGCACATCCACTCGTAGTGGTTCGTGAGTTCCTGTTCAGCAGAAAAAACATATTATGTGCTTTGAAAATACTTATTTAATTTGCAGAAGTTAATATGCTGAAATTGATGGGAGATTCGGAGCATTTACTTTTTCCTCCAGCAGCTTGATCTTCATGGTCTGGTGGTCCAGATGCCTCCCTTGTTCCACCATGGCAGCCAGCAGGTTATTAATGCTCTGCTCCTGGCGCTGGATCACTTCCTGCTCAACAAGTGAATTACATTTACGGTTATTAGATTCCTGTAAATATGAACTATATGGAGAGCCAAGAGGGGGGGGGAAATGAGGGGAAAAAGTGAACAGAACTTGTTAAAGTCAGTGTTTCTGGAACTACTGGGGATTCACAGCGCACCACCTCACAACAATACTGACAGGTAGCTTTTGACGCTTCAGATGCTTGTGTTAGGCCACAATTTTTTTTTTTTAATATTGATGAAATGGTTCTGGTTCAACAGGCAAAATATTTCACTTACAACATGAGAAAAAGTTCTTTTTATAAGTGAAATAGTCAGCCAATGGAACCAGTACTTTTTTCAATCAATATTAAGGAGTTGTTGATTTAAAACAAGCTACTCCATCTTGCTAAAAGTTGCTTGTAAATTAGTTTTGTGTTATTTAAAGTGTATTTAGACATGTGCACTAGAAGTTAAATCAAAAATACACGTGATTTTGCAGCGCACTTTAAAAAAACTACTTTGAAAACAGTTTTTGTATCTTCTGTTATTAATCTAACAACCTAACATGGGTATTAAAACTGGAAATTGGACCAAAATCTGATCGAGTGAGTGTGCTTCTAGCTGTGGTGGGTTGATTTTTTTGGCCCCTATTTAGCTCCATATTATAAAACAAAGCTAAATGCAGAATGAGAACTCAAGAGTTTGCTTGATGAGAAAAAAATTCTCTTTGATTTTTATCATGAAATGTGTGGAGACTTTAGGGTTTATGTCCAAAATCACCTGGTAGGTGATTTTCTGCCGTCTAACAAGGCATAAAATCTGAGCACAGGTCACTCACTCTGAGGCTGTTGATCTCTGCTGCCTGCCTGACCGTCACCAGGTCCGCAGACAGGCTGCTCAGCTTCTCCTCCATGATTTCCACTTTGTTCAGAAGTTGGCCTTTCTCCTGCACGAGGCTCTCCATCTTGACGCTGATCTCCCCGGACAGCTCCTTGATTTCCTCGTTGTGCGTGTTGAGCGCGGCGGCGGTCTGCTTCAGCTCCTCCTCGCCCTCCTTGATCTCCCCGGCCAGCGCCGTCAGCCGGACGAAGGAGCGGTCGAAGATGTTCAGCTTCTGGAAGATGGTGTTGATCTGCCCCTTTGTCTTCTGCACGAACTCCCGCATGCTCTGGCCAAGCTCCAGCAGGCCGCTGGACAGGAGGTGCACGTCATCCAGGGGAGCAAACAGCGAGCGGGTTTCAGGCAGGGCCTCCTGGCTGCTGTCACAGGGGACAGGCGCAGAGGCCAGGACCAGGAGAAGTACGACAGGAACCGCCGTTGTTTTCATGTTTTTTCCCGGCCCCTGGTGTTTGTCTGAGCTGTCGAGCTACCAGCTGGCTCCTCGGACAAAGAGCCCACTGGGTGAAGATTCCTAGCTTTAACCTCCCTCTGGGATCAAGTCAATGATTAATCCTGATCAATATTATGGCATGTAAGCAGAGCGACGAAAACATAAAAAAAAAAAAAAAAAAAAAGAGTTAAAGATCGATGTGTTTTTGGTGTCATTTATGGAAGAAGCAGACAAGAGATTACACCTTTGCCCCACTGAATGTTTTTGAATTGAATCAAATGCAGGAAGAAGTAAATGTTTTCAACATTAATGGGGCAGAGTTATGTGTTTTCCAGCTACGACGTGTCATTATGGAACACAATCAAGTGACTATGTTACCTTCAGGTCGCTACAAGAATGCTATATGTCACATTAAATATGACTTGAGGGAAATTTGATGTCATAGTTGGGCGTCTGTCTCGTTAAGAAACTCCTGCTCTTTCTGAAATCTCCACCAGTGTTTTTCGAATTCCTACTTCAACGACTCTGATGAGCTCAGATTTTCTTCCTCCAAGGGTCTCTCTCGAATCAAAACCCTTTGAATGTGAAGAATCTGCGGCCGTGTTCACGAACGATTCGTTTCAGAGTCTGTTACACGACAAGGCCAACGTTTCAACGAGCTTTCCGAACAGTTCTGGTTACAGCTGATTTGTGCTCGAGGACGATGCCAGCTGGGGCAGACATCTGAGCGAACCCAGAAACGTCTTCAGATTCCTCCATCTGTTCCACGTTTCTGCGGTTCTTTTGCCAAAGGTCGTCCCTCCCCCACTGAGACTGGGAGCCCCTTTTCCTCCAGTAAACATTTACAGTCGAAGAAGCTACCAGTAGGATAACGGCCAGGTTTTTTTTCTCCCCCTTCAACATGTACAGAATAACCGAATAAGGCTTAGATTTCCTTCGCTTTGCAAAGAATCCTCCTTTCTCTGACAGTAGCGTTCCCCATCGCCCAAAATGCCCATTTGGAAGGGAAAATGATGTATCTTTCGATATATTTTACTTTCCTGGCCTGAAAATCGACATCTGCGCATCAACAACCGACAGCACATGTCTCATGTTGTGTTTTAATATTATTCCAAACTGTATTTATGCCTCACATCTAAATATGATTGAGCTGTAAATCTTCCTCTGAGACTAGATTTGAGAAGATTTTTTTTTTCTTTTTTCTTGCAGTTTGGCCAAACTAACAGCAGCATGTGGTCAGTCTGTCAGCAATTTTATTTTTTCTCCAATAAAGGTTTGGTTTTTTTTTTTTTTTTTTCTTCTTTTCCTCCCTCTGATCAAACCGCAATCCCTCTCAGAGTCACTTGTCTGCTGGTAATGGAAAAAAAAAGAGGATCTTTTACTAATTCCTTTTCCATTCATGGCACGGCGAATGACCTAAATTGCAGTTCTTTACTCAGCATTTCATGAGTGTTGCTGTGTTTGTTTTGCTTTGGACTTAAACTGAATCATCCACAGAGATGTTTGTGGGTTGAAATTGATGGGAAATGCAGTTCCTGTAGGACTGTCGGGCCCCGAGCAGAAGCACAGACACAGTAAAAAATAAATGGGAAGGAGAGATTTACAAGAAACAGACAATAAAAAAAAAAAAAAAAAGTGAAGAGACTTATTGGACCATAACAGGGTTTGGATGTGCTAGGACACTTAAAAACAGACATTATGTGTCACTGTCCTATATTTCTCCTTAAAATTTGAACAAAACCAAGGTTTTGATCCCTGCAATTATTTATTATGAGAGGGAGAGAAGGTCAGAAGAGTTGCTGCATGTGCGTAACGTTGCAGACCTTAAATGACTCTCCAAAAGGAGCCATCATGCCACTGAACATGGTCACAGGTTGGAGTACCTTTAAAAACAGCTGTTTTAAATACCACACAGTGCAGAAACCTGAAACCATTATGCAAGAAGGGCCCCATGCATCCACTCTGCACAGAAACACAAACAAACTCTCTTGGCACAAACTCCTCTTAGATGGACACAAGCTCCGTGGTCAGACGGATGCTGTTGTCAGTCTTGTAAGACGACTGTGGCCAAACATTTCTTATCCAGCATCATCGTGTCTTCAAATATTTTTTAGAGTGATGGCTTCAAATCCCTTGAGTGGCATTTGACCCCATGTCGGTACAGTGGACTCCTTCGTGTTCGTAGTTTCACATTTGTGGACTTTTCTGTGGAATGAAGCTCCAAATTATTCATCGAAAGTTTGTGCGGTTTTTCAAAAAAGTACATCTAAAATATTAAAAAGAAGATACAGCTTAGGAAGCTGAAATACTTTGGCACAATGTTACTTGACATGCTATTGGCTGGCTCGTTCATTGTCCTTTGCGCTGATTGGCTGTAGCCCAAAGACTGGAAATATGGAGTAGTGTGGATGTTAGCGTCTGTGGTAGTTCCAACACAGTTTCCACTGTATAGTATGCACAGTGATGCAGATTATGTAGGGGTGCACTGATAATTAATTGGCCCAGAGTTCCTTAGTTTTGGATGAACAGCCCATAATTAGATGAGAAACCATCTTATCTACATTCAGAAAGTCTGAAAATCAGCCATCATCCCTTTTTGTTCTCCTGTGACACAGGGCTAACAGATAACTGTGTGTCTGTGGTTAATAGTCACTAAATTGTTGCCAAAAAAAAGGAAAGTCCAAGTGCCTTATTACCATTCAACCAAAGGAGGCCAGTAGTGAGAACATTTTAGGGAAACTAAACATATTTACACAAATCTGTCAAAATTTGCACAGAAGCATAAAGACACAAATCTGTTTCTCAGCGACCCCCAATATTAAGGTATATTTAGTGTTTGAACTATTAAAATATACTTAAATCAACGAGTATTTATTGATTTTATCTATTTGCAGGTGAAAAAAAAACATGCACACAAGGTTCTGGACATTAACACAAGCAGCAACGCTGAAAGTAATATTTTGGCAAAAATCCAGCAGTTGACATGTATGACTTCAAAGTGAGTGATTGGTTTTATCTGCCTGCAGAGGTCAGACAGACTTGACCCATGTGTCATTATGATCTTCTGGTATTTTTAAGAGTTGCCCCAGAAGAAGATGCTGGTCACGTTCCTAAAGAACGAGGGTTTCGATGCTTGTGTCCGTCTGAGAGGAGTTCATGCCAAGAGAGTTTGTGTTTCTGTGCAGAGTGGACGCACGGGGCCCGTCTTGCATAAATGGTTTCAGGTTTCTGTACTGTGGGGTATGGCAACTGTTTTAAAGGTTCTCCATAAAGAACGAGCCGCATGATCGCACAGGATTGGGGAGGTCTGTTTGTTACCCATGTTGCCTTTTTAATTCTGGTCAGCACTCAGCTTCTTTTTTTTTTTTTTTTTTTTTTTCCCCAGTCTTGCTCAGATGCATCAAACTTCCGACAGTTTGACACTCCTTACTTTTCCAGACTGGTCTCGGCTGCCGTCTGGAGGAGTGGGTGTGGTTCTCTGAGTCTATGCCTTCCTCTCAATCAGTCATCCTTGCTGGACGGGAGACAACGTAGGAAGGCATGTTGCTAGCTCCTCCTCGTTCAGACGCTCTCCTTCACACACGCACAAACACACGAGCAAACCCAGCTTCTGTTATGGCAGGGGCCGCGTGGTGGCATTTCCCAGACAGCCGAGGCACGCTGCCCTCCCCGCCTACTGAGGAGACAGACAGCAGGCAGAGCTGAGCAGCAGACAGCAGAGGACCGTCTGACAGCGAGCGGAGGAAAGTGCTGAGCATGTCCCGAGGTAAGAGCCGACAGACTACTCACCTTGCAGCATCTCTCCAGGCTGCTCGCCGCTGTTCGGCTGGGCGCTTAATCAAAGCCGGGATGCTGAAACGCTGACCTTGACCGCTGAGGGACAGGCGACCGGCTGATCTAAATTCAGGGTCTGAAAGTAGTTGATCTCTACTGCGACTTGACTAAATGCTGGCAGTGAACCTGCAGCCTTAACGTGAGCATTAACAACATCTTTGAGACAAGAAGGTTTGTCTTTTAAAGACACGTTTAAATGTGCGTCCCGTTGAGGAATTCAGCTGAACTGGCAAACATGCGTGACGCATGTGAACACACACACACACACACACACACACACACACACACACAAGCGGCACACTTTCTATTTTAACCCCGGCTATGTTAACACACCATCGCTTTCTTCCTCTGTGACGCCCCTGGCAGCTGTTTCTGCCATGCAACGGGAGCTTTGGATGCCACAACTCCGACCCTGTTGCTGTTGGAAGAGGACCAGGACGAGTCCGGCGGTCCCAAAAGTCCAGAGTAACTGAATAAAAGATCACAGAGGGTGAGGGGTTTCTAGGAACTCTGAGGGCAGTTTGTGATAAATCCGAGTTTGACAAGAAAAAAAAAAAAAAAAAAAGAGACATATAGAGTGGAAGGGGTAAGAGGGAGCACAAGTCCAAACATTTGGCTTCGGTTCCTAAATCAACTCTGAACAGAAGATGAGGTTCAGAGCTATGTGCTGGAAAAAGCCACAGGTTGTACGGCCAAAAACAAGGGGGGGGGGGGAGAAGGAAAGATTTTTCCAGGAAAAGAACAAAGACAGTGAAACATGCAGACATATGCATACTGTGGGGGGGTGAGAAAAAGGAGAAACGAAGAAAGAAGATGAAAGACAGAAAACGCTCTGCTTTTTTAGTTTAACTGTTGAGACACTAAGTTTAGAAACTGCTTCAGTTTGGTAGCGAGCTGCTTCACTGTGAGTGATCCAACCCCAAAAATAATCCCGGCGTGGTCAGAAGGCCAAACGAGGACGACCACGGTGGCTGTGTGGGTTTTGTCAACACATTCCCACATCTAACTAACTTCAGGTCCAAACCCGTCCAGTCAGGTGTTGATGCACATCACACACCTGTTCCATCAAGCGTTCACACACTGCTATGTTTTTGCTGAGGCCACGGGAGTCGCTTGGATAGTTTTCATTCATTCATCCGACTCCAGTTGTACTGATACTTTGCTACATGTTAACGACCTTATTGGAGAAAAATAAAAAAATAAAAATGAGAGAATGTGAGGAGAGGAAATGGAACTGCTGCGAAAACAGTCTTCACCCCCTTCAAAATAAGAGCATTGATATAAATGTCAAACTACTTGAAGAACTTAAAGTCGATAAACAAAACTTCACAGATGCCAAACTTTATTCAGCTGACAGTTTGCAAAACAGCCAAAGAAATTAGCATTTTAGAATTTAACCGGAGAAATTATCTAGGGAATGCTAAATGTTTTCCAAGTTAGCAAAAACGCTATTCCAAGCGTAGTCCTTAGCGGATTAGCGGATGTCTGCCCACAACTGAGTAAAGATTCAAGGGATAGTTAGAAACTGCTGATTGTTACTACTTAACCTGCAGGAGATAATTTTCTTTTTAACTTCAGTTTCTTTACATCCAGGTTAGCAGGTTCTGAAGCCTGAAGCTACTGAGGCCAGATGAAAGGGCCTCAGTAGCTGCCCTTTCAAAACTTTATTTTGATTATCTTAATCAAAATAAAGTTTTTCCCGTTTGAAAAACTTTACCATGCCTTATGAGTTAGCTACTTTGTGAACCATTAAACCACTGTCAAGGTAGCTATCTTCACAAAAGAAGATCATTATTTCCACGGAAAATGAAGATTGGGGGAGGTGCACCATAAATGAGCTTCCTGTGTGAAACACATACTGAGAATAAAACATGTAATGTTTCCCGATTGTCCAAAAAACTAAGAAACCAGATTCCTTCTTTTACTGTATTTTATATGTAACAGTTTGATTTTCATGCCAGGTTATTGGTGGTGCACCACTTCCTTCCTCTATTTTCTGTGTAAGTAATCACCAGATTGTGTGTAAAAAAAACCCCAACAAAACACTAAAAGCCAATCTGCTGACTGTTTAAGCTTTTGAGAATAATGATCTTAAACTGAGATATTCAAAAGTTACGAAGAAATCTACATTTTTTTAGGTATTGTTTTACAGACTTAATCTGTCCCAAAGTGACACTTTAGGGGTCATTTGCGGGTTAGAGAGGCAGCAGGCACCTTATCAATCATCAGTAAGAAAAGAGCTGGGAGTGAGAATGGGTTGGGTTGCTGTGGCATTTTGGTTTTCTATTACTGGGTGTGAAAATTAAAGGTTGGATCTCACAGAGCAACAACTTGTCAATCAAAGTAACCCTGCATCACAGAAAACAACACTTTGTCTTTTAACCTGAGGTTAGATTTTTAAGTGAGAATATATAATCATTAGGAAAATATTTATATGACTCTTGTCCTTTATGATATATGATGTTGTGAGATACCCTCCTCATAATATCAAACAGAATGCAGGTTCAATGGCTTTACTTTCTCACGACTCTATGGCTTCCATCTGTTGTTTATGCCAATATTCTGGACACCACTAATATGTATTATGTCATATGTCTTTGCAAGTGTCATCAGTGAGAGAAGTAATTGACTTAATACGTTTTGGCCTTAGCAGCGTCTAATTTTGAAGCTTTTGTCATCACTGCTCTTAGAGATTGGCCCTATATGCTGTGGCTTTTGGTGAAGAATGCTGTGGACAGACATGGTGTGATTATGAGGTTTGCGCTGATGCAGGGGAAGTTTTGGAGGGACGTCTCAGCGGGGTCATATTCACCCAGAGGAGACAGCCAACTGCTGTGGGAAAGCAAAGCTGTCCCTGGAAGAAGAAGTGACATTTCTCGTCAGTATAGATTAAAATTGTTTCAAAAGATGAATTAAGAAGTAACAATCTCCTTTGAAAAGTTCGGTGTGCAGCAGCAGCAGCAGCAGCAGCAGTGCTGCAGCTCCCAGTGCTGCTGGTTTTGCTGGGGCCTGTTTGGGGTTAGGCGAATATTTTAAAGTTTCATTTCTTGGGTTTCCTGTGAGGTGGGCCCACTGCTCCGAGCACAGACAATTAAAATATGTGCCATGGACATGTGGACATAGTTAGGCAATGACTCTGGGGAATTATCTAACCCTAATTCTGCTATATTGTTTCCTCTGTGGTAACCTGGTCTGGAAGAAATGCACAGGTCTATATTTATAAGTAGGAAATGGAGAACTTATTGGCAACAACAAGCAGCTTTGATCACATGTCTGGTAGATGGTTGAAAACCAGCTGCCTGAAACTAGATCTTCCGATTATCCCGGAAACATCTAAGCACATTTTCTAGCCAGCGGTGGCTCCAGAATTTTTTTTTCTGCAGGTGCTAAGGGGGAGCTAAACATTTTTATTGAGGATACTATGACAGATCTTTTTTTTCTCTATGGGAATAATGGGATGCGCATGCCCTTTGCATCCTCTAGTGAACGACGCCCGGGAAAAGTAGGGGTCAAAGTATCAACTATCTTTTCTGTCCATCTAAATCAGATGAATAATCTTCACCTGTGATTTTTTTAATTCAGAGATGCTACATTAAAAACAAAGATGATTTAGGTTAAATTATTTTTTCTCTTTTTTTGAACTGCAAAAGATTGCAGCAACAACTAATGACACTTTCTCTGGATACATTAATCTTTCAATAGTTTGTCTGGGCAAACTTGGTGCTTGGATTTAAATAATCTAAAAGCCAAGTATCAGAAAAAAAAAATCCAAATAAGTTCTAATTATACGAACTGGCCATATTCACTTTGAAACTTTTTACTTACCGTGTTTTGCTTGAAAGTGGAGAAGTCTTGTGACTTCTGCAGGCCAGTCTTGTTGGAAATGGAGGCTTGTGAAGAGGGGTGTGGTTTCTGAAGCTGGTCTTCAAATCCAGCCAACTGAGTTAATTTTTTAGCAAATACACAGGAGGTCATCCAATCATTTGAATGAGGTTTTCTGGAACAGAGACACATTTAAAATACGCAGGACGTAGTGATCGCAGAGGAGCCGAATTGGAAAATTGGTTGGAAATGACTGCAAATACAGGCAACAAAACTTGGACCAAATTTTCCCAGAAACATCTCGTCATATTTTGCCTTTCATTCCAAAATCCTGATGTTTATCTCTTAGCTTACAAAATGAACTTGTCAGCCATCTTTGATTTGCAGATTTGTTGCTGTTTACCACTGGCCATCAGAGGGTGAGTGAATGACAGACACTCTGATTCTTAGCAGGGTGACTTGGGGGTGTTTGTCTGTTTACTGCATAACTTGCATTGTTTGGGGCTGTGGCTTGGTGGCTGCGGCGCCTCATGATGACAGCAAGCTCCCGCAGAGGCCGGTGGTCAGGGGAGGAAGAGAAGGGAAGGTAGGAGGAGACAGGAGGTCAGATTTTAAGGGAGATATAGACGACAGATAGTGTGGGAATCCTCCATGGATCAGATCATTAAAGAAGGGAGGAGTGAAAAATATCGTGCGGTTATGAACTAATCGACCCACATGCTAGAGGAAGTCAAACACCACTAAAAGTAGATCCAGAGTGGGAGAGAAGATGCTGAACTGAAGGAGCACAGTTGTGGAGTAGTGACTCAGAACAATGGCTGCCTGTGTTTATGTCTGTAGGAGTAGGGCTTTCTTTTTTTTTTTTTTTTTCTTTTGCGATGCTGCCCATAACTGCTGGGCGAAACAGTCGCAAACTATTTTCGGCTCTCGTCCTGGAAACCGTGGTTGTAATCAAAAGAAGATCAGGCCAGCCTTTGCTGAAAAAACTGCTGCTTGGTGCATGGAAGAAATGAATCAAGTCTTTGGGAAAACAAGAAAGTTAATGGGTGTAGAAGGAAAAGCACAGCTACTGAATGTTTGGGCTTTCTACCTTGTTCTGCATGCCAGACTCTCAATTTAGTGATATGCTTGGTGTTACACTAAAAGAAGTTAAGATAACAAAATGCCGAAATGTTGGTTGACAAAATTTAAGCCAATATTGACATACCTTTTTCAGATTGGACGAGTTCAGACATTTTGTAACAAACTGATTTTCAGGGTTTTTAAAAACACTGGAAGTTCACCAACCCTGACTTTTATTCCTAATGTACAATTACCTCCCCGTTTGCAGGTCTCATTGCACGTCACAAAATGGCCGAGAATGGCGTTAAAGGGAAGCCCCCATACTCGGTGGAAACCCCGTACGGCTTCCAAATAGATCTGGACTTCCTCAAATATGTGGATGATATTGAGAAAGGCAACACCATCAAGAGGGTTCCCATTCAGCGCCGAAGCAAGGGACCCCGGGCCAGCACTCTCCCCAGGCACCTCAACTCCTCTGGTTCTGGCTACAAACAAAGTCCCTGGAGGTCGACCGGAGCTCTTGACCCCAGATCCCGACCGTTCGACAACCATCACCATGGGTGTTCCTCTTGGACCTTCGATCACAGGCTGCCTCTCTCCTCAACGGGGCTCACGTCCCTGACAGAAATGGAAGCCAGGATCAAGGAGTTCGACGAACAACCTCTCGGAGAGCATATCCGGCCTCATCTCCTGCGGGCCTCCAGTTTGCCACTCACTGTGCTGCTCAGGCAAGAGTCTGAGTCCACAGATGACAGGAGCAGCATCCAGAGTTCAAGAGATCACCTCGAAGGAAGGAACACCTCCTGCGAGGACGTGTTCCTCTCAGACAGCCCTCGCCCGCAGGACTGCTCGGGGCTGCTGAGGCGCCTGACCGAGGCTCTCGAACGCGTCGGAGAACTCGAGATGGAGGTGAGGGTCGTTCCAGAGCTCAGAGCTCAGATCTGCATCCTGCAAGAAGAAAGGGAAAGACTCCGTCTGGGCTTGGACCACCATGTCCCTCCACCAACAGTCAATGGCACCACAGATCTTCATACTTCATCACCCTATGGCAAAGGGGATGTCCTGAAATCCCAATGGGAAAGTCACGTCACGTTTCCCAGAAATCACAGCGTCACAAGCAAAATAAACCCTGGGAATGATTGGAAAACCAGCACAGATCTGGACGAGCTGCTGACCGTGACGTCCCTGCAGGCTAAGGTAGCGGTGCTGGAACAGAAGCTCCATGACACCGAGCAGGACCTTCAGAGGACGGTAGGACTCCTGAAGGAGCAGCAGCAGGAGAGCAGAAGGAAAGATGAGAAGATAGAATACCTCATCAGGAACCCGGGGGTGTGGGTCCGCGCAGAAAGAGTGGTGGTGGACCAGGAAGGAGACGAGACCATTGTGAGGTCCATTGAACCCGAGCGTATTCCTGCCTCCTCCATCATCACAAGAACTGTACCCTCACATGCTCAGAGGCACCAAGATGGGGCCACACACACATTCATTATTCGCCATATTAAGAGAATCAAGAGTCTCCTGGACCAGCAGTGGGAGTGTGTGTGTGGAGAGTTCAGAGAAAAGGGAAAACCCCTGAAACATCCGGATCCAAAAGTCAACTCCCTGCAGCAGGAGATGATGGAACTAGTTGACGTCCTCATGTGTGGACACAAGCACCATGGAGACAGCGATGGGCAGAAGATCCAGAACAAAGGTGATGCTTTTTGGTCATTTTAAGGCTCTGATTTTCCAAATGTTTCAGGGATGGTGAACACTATGTTACACTGCAAAAAACACAAAATCTTAGTGCACTTGAAATAAGACAAAACTAGAAAAACATTAGCTTTTCTTAAGTCAGTGTTCCTTAATATTGATAAAAAAAATTATTGCTTCCTCTAGCAGGTTATTTCACTTATTACAAGACATTTCATTTTATACATGAAATGATCTGAATGTTTTCATTTATATTTAAAAATGCTTGTCATGAAACGCTGAAAAGTTACTTTGACTTATTTCCACTAAGATATTTCCACTAGAAACTCAACCAAAAACAATTGGTAAGATTTTGTGTTTTTGCAGTGTAAGAGTTACAAAGGCAAAGCAGACAGCAAGTTTTTCAGTGCATGTAAATTGGATCATAAACCTCAAAGGCAAAGTCTTACCAAAGGAAGAAAAATCAAATCATTGTTCTTAATCGTCTTAAAATTTTTCCTGATAATAGTGAACACATAGCTGAAATCAATTAATTTTCTTTTTAGTTTTTCTTGGAGGATATATTCAGAACACTACTTCTGATTTAAAGTTGAGTGTGTCGTTGTTTTCAATTCCAGACCGAAAATGTGATGTTTTTGAAATGTGTACAGTTACAAAATGACAATATGTATCTGTAGTTCACGGTCAGTAAAAAAAAAAAACAAGAAAAACAAAGTAACTGTAAAAGTATTTATCCCCCATTAACCTGCCCAGTCAGAACATTTTTGAAACAATGAAACCAAGAAAAAGTGCTATGCTAATGTATTAAGTTCAAAATATTACATGTATCCTCACACACAAGTAATCCAAATGTTTGAAGACCAAACAAATGCGGGTTACTGATAAAATGTCTCCCGCTTGTTGACACTACATACAGATTTTTTGCTTGATCACAAAAGAATCTAAATATAGTGATAAAGAAATGTGACAATTTCTAAGTCTTTCTGACTGTTATAGCAATTTTTCTTTTATTTCTGAAGCAAGTGTTTTATTCGTTTGTTATTTCTTTGTTCTGCCTTGAAAGGCATGTGAGAAAAAAACCCAAAACATTTTAGAAGTCGTTTTTCCTGAGTTTGTTGTAGAAATACCTTTTTCTGCCATGAGAGGCGCCAATGTAAAACATCTGGTTTTACCAACCAACTGCTGCTTTATTTATGTACATAGTAAGATTGTTATAGGGTAACCTTCTACACTCAATAAAAGTTTCCCTTTACGCAAATTAGGGATCTCCTGCCACTTATCATGCATTAACATTAATGAGCTACATTCATGAGGATGCCCCATTTTTGGATTTTATTTTCTCCAGACATTCCCAAATGTTAGCATGCCATGTAGGTTCGAAAATGTCAGATCAGACACAAAGAGAAGTGTTTTGATGTAAAGTGTTGTGTGCGACGTGATACTGAAACTGCACTAACCCCATGATGAAACATGGCGTTGGCAGAAAGCTTGCTTGAGGTTACAAAAGACTTTAGACGAGAGTGGAGGTTTACCTTCCAGAAAAACAACGCTCAACATGAAATCAGAACCACAACTGTAGATTTCAGTCATATTTATGTTTTGGAATGACCTACACAGGTTCAGAACTTCGTGGTTGCAACATGACAAAATGCTGATCACAGCATCACTCGGTTGAAGTGAAAGGGGTGCAAATACTTTTGACACGAATCAAGTTTTCCTGCCATGTGAACCCAAACAGGAGGATCAACCAGGATTTGATCCAGAACTGATATTAAATGTCTCCAAAGAGTATGTGACACTTTTTAACCAGTAAAGTGTCTCTTGAGACGCTCAGGAGAAGTGCGGCAAATGTCACTGTCGGACAGCAGGGAAGCGGGGGCGTTGTCCTGTCAGACCGTCGGTTCCAAATGCAAACTCACAAACTTGTGAAAATGCACACGGGGTCACTGCGACCATGCCACAAGGCACAGAGTTAAAAGCTCGTGGTATCCAGAAGATAAGACCGCGGGAGGGTTAAAATAAGTCAATTTATCAATTATCAGATGTATAATCTCATCAGCTGGATTTGGTGTTGCTTATGTTTGATCTCAATGCGTGTATTTGTCTTCTCTTTAGCCTCTAAGTCCATCCCGGAGAGTGAAGGAAGCACCCAGACTCTAAAAAAGCTGCAGTCGGAGGACGCTAATGAAGGGTTAGTGGATACTTCTCAGAGGCTTCGGCAGCCTTAACGCTTATGATTGTTGGTTCCTCTTACTGAAATTGAGGCTCTTTAGGCGTCTTTTTCTCTGACCAAGAAAAAGAAAAGACTTCTTGATTTTGGTCTGGGAGATGAATACCAGCCCACGTGAAGCTGTCAGTTAGACAAGACCCGCATGTCTAAAGCTGAAATGAGGGAAGGCAGACAAAGCCTTAAATACATGCTTCTTTCATTCTTTAGGTTTAAAGACTCATAGGAAGAACAATGCAGCGTCTGCCTCAGAATATCACATATTCAGCCTTAACAGGCATTATGTTCAGTTTGTGCTTTCAGCTACTGAAGCTTCAGAATGATTTGACTGCAGTTATTTTTGACCTTATAAAATGAATAATGCATTTGAGCTATATTACATAAATCGTTGTCTGGTCTCAATAAGTGAATCAGGGAAATAGTCGACTGACCCTATTATTATTAGTCCATTATGATGAGAATCGAGAGTCTAAAAGGATTTCTGAGAGCAAATCAAGTCAAGCTGTTTCTATCAATTTAAGGTCATCGCCAGGATAGTAGATGCAGCTAAAAGGTGTTAGTGAGGATAAAATGTTCATTTCCCTGTAGAGCCCAAATGTCCACAAAAGGAAGTGTGATTGGCCAGGACAATGGGAAGCTGTGTGGGGAAGCCAGTGTTGTCCCTCGGGGGACGGAGGCTGCCCAGGTGAATGTACACCCTGCAAAGAGACGGGTCCAAACCGACGAGTCCAAACAGACATGCCCGGAGGGTCATGCAACACCGGTGGGATTGATATCTGGACAAACAGATGGAGGCGCCATGTTGCTGGAAGCTGAGGGTCTAGAGAAAAAGTCCAAAACCCCGGAGGACAGAACTGGCTCGAATACGAAGGGAAGGTGAGACCACCATAGACTCTGAATCAGTGTCTGTATGAAATAAATCCTATTTTTGACAGTCGAAAAATTGTTTCTTACTTTTAAATGTTTTATTGGAGCAGATTTTGAAACAGGAGGCGGATTATCTGCACTGCTCCTTCACTTATCTTCTCTTTCACTTCCAGGGACACACTGAGAGCAGATTTTATGTCTGCTTGTCATTTTGTTAAGGATCACATGGACATCACAGAAAATCCAAATGATGATATGGTAAATACCCTTTTCATTAAACTCCTGAAATAAATCTATCTTTTTCATCCACTTGTGTGCTCAAATGGATGAAATTGTGTAAAATTGTACAACAAGTTTTATGAGCTGGGCCAATGATGTACAAGCTTGAGACGCTTTGATTGAGAACTTTTGGGTCCTGATCCGACTCAGACATCTGAAATTAATTATGTGGGGATACTGGGTATTTTTGCTTCAACTGTTCACCTTAGTATTAGTCAAGTATTGGCCAACATGAAATGAGTTATCAGTTTAACCAGTTTAAACGAACTTTGTCCCACATGTTGGCCAATACACCAGTCACCTTCTTCTTGGTTTCTGTCCAGAGGAAAGCTCTGGTCACAATGTTCCAGCACTGGTTTGGCGCTGCGGCGGAGGAGGCCTCTGAGGCCAGCAGGGTCGCTGCGTACCTGAAAGAAGTAAAGAGTGAGGCGCCTCCTCTGCTGGCGTTCCTTGTCAATCTAGCTGACGACAACGGCAACACGGTGCTCCATTACAGCGTGTCCCACTGCAACTACAGCGTCGTGAGCCTGCTGCTGGACACGGGTAACACCGGTTGTTGCCGACCTTTGCCTTAGGAAATGCTTTTGCTGAGCTGTAGTTGACAGTATAATCTTTCCTGTAAAGGCATGAGTGACGTTAATGTTCAGAACAACGCTGGATACACAGCTGTGATGCTGGCGTCACTCACCGCTCCAGATGGGCCTGCTGGGATGGAGGTCGTCCGAAAGCTAATGGAGCTGGGAAACATTAATATTCGCTCCAGTCAGGTAACACTGCATAATCAGTCTGTTGTCAAAAAATTTTAAAAAAATGAAAAATCATGTTATGTCAAGGCTTTCTTTATGTTTTGCGAGTCGTCAAAGTTTAAAGAAGCTTAATGGTCAAATTTTTGTTTCTCTTACCACAGACAGGCCAGACAGCTTTGCACCTGGCGGTGAGACACGGTCGAGTTGTCATGGTCCGCTTGCTGCTGAGCTGTGGAGCCGACGCCAACATCCAGGACAACCAGGGAATGACATCCCTCATGTTCGCATCAGAACGCGGCCACACGCACATTGCCAGGCTGCTGCTAGAAAGAAGTCAGTGTGACCTGACCCTCACTGACAAGGTAAGACCAACAGCCAACAGCTAAATCCAGTTCAGGTTCATCTCAAAGAACGGCACTATCAGCAGTCAGAGCTCCAGACTTCAACGGCAACATTGCCACCTGTGAGACTTCTTGATCGATTGCTCCGATCGAGAAACCACCGATAGGAAGGAAACTGTTTATAGTCTTGATTTTTATTCCAGCCATCTTGAACAGAGATACCTTCTGTGGTTTCATTCCACAGAAGGTAGAATGTACCAGGACATCCTGCACTGCTAGCTGCATCAGACCAAGCATGGCCTGTCTGTACGAGAGATACCTTAAGCAACATTGTGTCAATATTTCCCAGCCCATGCTCCCAGATTGTTACCCATAGACAGAGGAGAACCTGACATCTTTGTCCACGCAGGTGGGATTGTTTATTTGCCAGGGAAATTCAAGTCTAAAAAAGAAATCCACACGGATGAACCTGTCCCTCTCTTTTTCCCTTGGCTCCTATTCCTTTGAGAAATGGACGGATCTCAAACTAGAAGGAATAGTTATCCACACAAGGTGTCTTGGGAAAAGCATACAAAAAAGACTGTGATTATTCAAGCCAAATCTCTTTAAAAACTCAGTCAAAGTAGATGACATGCTTTTCTTTGTCGTTTTGTCTCTACTAGTACTGTTCTAGTCTGGTTTGTTAGGTGTGTGTTTGATGTTTGACAAATGGTTTTCTAATCTAAGCATTTCTCGAGGACCGTAAAATCGATATAAGTGTCAGAATTCCAAAAAAAAAAAAAGTCTCAAATGATGTGTTGATGTAAACTATTATGTCTACAGATGCTAACATTGCTAATATTTGCAGGACAGGTTTTTTTTTTTTTTTTTTTTTTTTGTCAAAACTACAACAAACATTGACAAAATGTCAGATAACCTCAATTTGTTTTGCTATCACGCCAGTGCTAATGTGTGTTCTCCCCTTCCCTTTCTTAGCGGGGCCAAACTGCGCTCTCCATTGCCAAGCAAGGTTCCCACACTGACACGGCGGCCCTCCTGCAGGCCCATGCTAAGGCTCGAGCTCTCTGAAAATGGGAATCTTGAGATCTGCCAGTTCATCATCTCCTTTGCTTGAGGCACCTAAAAAGAGGCTAAACAGTTTATTTCCTGACAGTGTTTTGCATTTTCTGAACTGCTGCATGAGCATTAGCTTTAGCCTTGGACGGGAAGCCATCAGATAAATAAGACCGTACACTATCGGTTATTTACTGGTGGCTGTTGATGCACTATACAGTAAATATGATTTATTTCTCGTGTTTTTGTGTGATTGTTATAGTTTTCTCAGATCTTTGCGCAGCTTAACTCTGCAAACTATGCAATGGAAAAAGTATTTATTCTTTAAAAGTTTTATTGTATATGAGTATGACTTATGGGTAACAATCAACATGTTATATATATAAATATATATATGTGCGTGTTTAAAGGGAAGTTTTTAACAGCTTCTAAATATATTTCTGCACTTTCCATCCAACTTAAATAGAAGATAGCAACTGATGCAAACAAAAATCATATCCTTCTAGTTGTTAAAATAAGCTGCACACTGTATATCCTTCAATAAATCAAATACAATGCTGTGTTTCTGCTGTGGTTTATAGAAATGAGTGTTGCTTGAGAAATGCGGCCAGCAGGTGGCAGAAGTCCTCCATTTCAACCCATCCCAGCAAAATCGCACACATCAGAAACCAACGACACCCAGAACTGACTTGTTCAAAACAACACGGTCCGAGGGATTACGTGGGATCCTTTCCGAGTGCGAAAAGATTTGTGCCGATTCCAGCATGGAAGAAGAAGATTCACCTGCAGGTCAGAGGTGAAAAGCAGGTGCGTTTGGTTGGCCCTGGGAAGTGGCGGGGGCTGCAGAGGGACGCAAGGCCTCATGTTTGCAAGATGAGACAAAAGGGATTGAGTGCGGGGGAGATTGAAAAGACGCAGGATTTCTGTCTGACGGAGCAAAGCCATCTCATTTCCCTGGAGCATTTCTCACAGCCACGCTGGAGAGCCCTGCTGCAATGACCCTGAGCAAATATCCCTCAAGAAGAGGGAGAGGGAGATGAAACGGGAAGCTTTTCCATTACCATGTAATGGAAAAATGTGTAGCTCCATCAAATGAAAAAGAGGATTTTGAAAAGGTAACATGTATTTCTCCACATCCACTAAATTAAGCCGGCCTTCTTAGCCTGTGCACCTCGGCATGGGTATGTTCTCCCATCCCCCACCCAAACAGGCTTTAATGTCACAATGAATAAAGGGGCTCATCTCAGCCTTTGTGCAACAGTGGGCATGTGTGACACCTCTTTCGTCCGCTGAAGGCACCAGTCGACCAAAGAAATAAAATATTACATTTATACTTATACCACATAGCTCTCATACTGGGCCTGCAACAAGAAGGCAGCTGAGCCTGAAGGCATTCACCCCGCTTTTCTTTAATAACGATAATGGACTGGATTTGTCTACTGCGGGGGTTTTGTCTGCTGATGAATCACTTGCTCAATGGACGGGAGTAAAACACTTCTCAGCCAGTGCCGGTTTACAATGAGAGGTTTACAGCCAAAGCGCAGGTTTTGTAAAAACCAATCGGCTTTAGTGGTTAACAAGGATTCCTGGCAGGATAGATTCTTATTCACGCTAATGGGTTTTAAGGATGCCACCGATTTGCTACAACGGAAAAAGAAGCAAAGCACAATAAGAATATACAATACCTTATCAGCAGGTGGCATCTTGCGTTTTATTTTTTACCGGATCGATTAAGTGATTAAGTATGTTCAGTATCTATGTTCACTGGGTTTAAAACGCATTCATCTGGCTTGTTGTTTGGAATAAATATGTCCTAAATGGTGAAATAAGAAAAAAAAGGAAACTCAAAGTAGCTAGAAAGTTACTGAAGACTAATGACTGAACAAAACACCAAACTCTGAGATTAATCTGTAGCAAATTATGTTTGATGCCGAAGTTTCTGAGCTCATATGGAGATTCAGAACTTGGCCAGTGAAGTCAGGAGTGATGTTGGCTGACAGCAGTAGCGTGGAGACCTAACAAACCGGCTTCCTATTGTAGTGATATAGAACTTTACTATAGAACTTAGCTACTATGTGGACTTAGCTCAAAAATTTGAACAAGCACACACTTCACAGCTCCTTCCCTCACAGCCAAGCCGGCACTGAAGTCAAGAAATTGGCACTTTAATTGTTCGCTTGTTTCTTAGATATTTAAACAGCTGCAGGACACCGGCATATTAAGCTTGAGTGACGGACTGTATTAAACGGGGGAAGGATGTGAGCAGCGCGTGCACGAGCTTGATTGACATCGCTGAGAACTTCCTCCTGGCTCTGTTTGGTTGATTCTGAGAATATTCTAGTGGATGATTCTGCTAAATTCTGATGTGCCAGCTTTTTTTTCCCCCTACTAGATCACCGCTCAGCTCAGAGTAACCCACTGTTAACTTGACTCATCGTTACACAAAACAATAATTCTTCCTATGTTTATACATACAAAGTCACAAAGAAATTGTCTTACATAGGGAAAAAAAGAGAGAAACTGCAGTCTTGTGTTTGTCAGATTTTATATAACAAGAAAAAGAGATATTTAAAACTAATCAGTTATGGAAAATAAAACACAGAACCAATTTGTCTTCAGTACAATTCGGTATTAGATGTACAGCAACTGGCTGATTTTTTTTTTTTCATGAGAAAAAAACCCCAACAAAAAACACAAGATTAATGTGAAAGTGTATAGAAAAAAGGCACAAATAAATACAAAGCTACGTTCTCACTGACATTGGGCTCAAAAATGTTCCACCAATGTGGATTTTTTTTAAATTCTTTTTGGGTGGAGGGTGTGGGGCCTATTAATATTATATAAAGGCTAAGAAAAAATATTCACAAAAAATGAGGCTAAACGATACACGGCAAGAAACACCAACTAAAACGAACCACTTTGGTGGATAACTCTGATTTTCAACAATCAGGAAGGAAAAGACAGTGCTTTCTTCATACAAATAAATTAATATAGGTGTCAACACTTTATCTAAAATCTTATATACAGCTCTTCTTTTACAGAATTATACAATACATTATCAAAAAACGTTATGAAAACATATTTACAACCCTATGAGTCAAAAAGCACCCTCAAAGCTTTTCTGCCGACACGCGCACACTCACTCACCAATACACACAGAGGTCAACACACGTGCAAACACACGCACACACACCTTCTTTCTCCATGAGAGACACAGTACAAGAAGGCATTCTAAGAGGGTTGTGCAACAAATAGCATCCAAAAAACAGTTTCAAATATGGCTGTGCGATGGACAATTGGCACACATGCATTTCGATGAGCACACACGGGGGAATTTTGTGTAAACCGGCGTGAAACGTGTTCACTGGCGGGGTCGGCAGGAGCCACACCGCACTGCATCGGAGTCCGATTTTGCTTTTTCTTTTCACGTTCGTGGTAACATGAATGTGTTTTTTCTCTGCCAAAGCAGAGACCAGCTGGGCCCTCCTGTCTCAAACCTGTCTACTGAAATAACAGTGGCAGCGGTGGCGAAATCGACTGTGCAGTACATGTGTGTGAGTATGGGTGACAGCGTCTCGTGTGGAACAATGAACGGTGGCGATGTCGGTTGGTTGCATGCTGCTTGTGTTTCCAGAGAGCGAGTTGCACCTCGTCCTTGTCCCCCTCCATCCTCTTTGGAAAACAACGGGAATTTGATACCGCTGCACGGCAGGTGGTGTGTGTGTGTGTGAGTGTGTGTCACAGTCAAAAGTGGGTCGTCAAATGAAATCATTACCACTCGGTGATTTCCATTAACCACAAAACACCTCAACTGGCTGCTATCTGCAGTCTATTGCTTTTCTCAGGCCATTTAACATCTAAAACAAGCTACTAAAAGAAGAAGAAGAAGAAGTCTGACTTGCACCTTTATGCTCACAGAAGACTCTTCCAACTCTCTTCACTAAATAAGAGAAATACTCAAAACCAACATTGTGAAGCTCTGAACCGGACAAACTGATCCAGGAAAAAATGTGTATGACACCAGGCGTCTCCAGACACAGAGTTTGGGATTGATCCAACAGACTGTCTCCACCGGCTTCCCCCGTTTAACAGCTCCTCTTTCTTCAGTAGCTGTCCCAGAGGAGTAACACAAAACTCAAACTAACACGTCAAGGACGAAACGGATGCTCAAGGCCAGTACCTTTTAGCAACTTCAGATGCACACGGTTGTCGATGGAAAAGTTAAAAACGGAGAGTTTGACTTAATTTTCCAGCGTTGAGAGCTCACCGGATGACTTAACTACCAGAATCTACTGGAGAAAAAACAGATTTCATTCCCTAATTTTGCTTTCTCATTCTCAGTTTATATGTAACGTGACAGGACATGGCTCTGGGTGTGAGTGTGTGTGTGTGAATGAATGAATGAAACAAGATATGTCGTTCATCCCTTCAGTAAACTTAGTCCAAGTTCATTCTGACTTCACCGTGTGCCTGAGTGTCCAGCTGCACCAGAAGCAGGTCCTTTTGCCTCACTTTGCAGTGGAGAGCATGGGCTGCTCTGTGTACCAGTGAGTCCCCGCGTCGGGCATGCTGCCTCCCAAAGGCAGGGCGATGAACTGCGGGCAGGTGCCGCCTCCAGCCCCCACCACGCCCATGCCGACCCCCTGGGGGTACGGGTGGTGGTGGTGGACGTGGTGTCCCATGCCATCCGTCCTCCCGATGTGGATCTCGTCCTCCTCGCCCTCGCCGGTGGTCTTGCGGTAGACTGGGTTGTCGAAGTTCATGCTCTTGGTGGAGTTGCGGCGCCAGTTCCGCCATGCCAGGTAGACTCCGGCGCAGACCAGGCCGAACACCACTGTGGCAACGATAGGAACTGCATGCGTTTAACACACAGCGGCAGGGGACACGGGGAAGGGAAGGGGAGCGTTAACAAAGCAGAACGAGTCCATGGTGTGAGATGACGGGCACAGAGAGGAGAAGAAGAGGCATGCGGGATGGGGGGCACAGAGAGGAAAGAGGGAGCGGTATGGAGACTGTCTGTGTGTGTGTGTGTGTGTGTGTGTGTGTGTGTGTGTGTGTGTGTGTGTGGTGTAGCATAGGCTAAAGATGAGTCACAAGTACTCCTCGACTCTAAACAGACTCTAAATAACCCTCATTAAAGCTTAGAGTTGGAGTGTTTGTTTTAAGATATACCTTTTTATTTTGTAAAAAAGATACATCATTTTTACAAAAGATATGAAAATAAATTAATATTCATTTACATTTATTTTAAATTAAATAAATTTAAAATAAATACAATATATTTTAAATACATTTTAAATACATTTAATTTTGCTATCTTAATGTTGTAGTATGTAACTTTTATTAAAAATTTTTTTTTTTACATATTTGTTGTCAAACTGAGCTCCTCTGCCTTCTCACAGTGCTAACTGGAAACAACCAATCAGAGGCTGAATGACAATGATGCTGTCATTCAGCCTCAGTGTGGCGCCGCTCATCCCCGTCCTCTCCACTCTCAGCTAGCAGCTAGCATAGCCTGTTATAAATGCTAAGATCGCTAGCATGGCCACTGATGATGGCGGATAAACATTTGTCCTGTAACAATAACTTGCTTCTCCCACATTAGCACAATGCACAGCGAGTACATGAGATTGATTGACAGCACTAAGACCCTCCTCCTGCTTCTGATTGGTTGTTTTTGGTCAGTTGCATTTCTTCAGATGGCAAAAGTAGCTCAGGGACGAGGTGGAGGAGATTGATCTGTTCACAGTTTATCTGTCTCACAAAATGGTGGCAGTTTTAACATCTTTTAAAAAGGTTACATACTGCAGTTTTTCTGAAAAAGTCAGGGAAAATGGAATGTGTTATTTTAATACTTCATCTGTAATATGATCATTTTTTAATGTAGTGTCTTTATTATATAAACAGATATGAGGAAACGTAGACGATACTAATGAGGATATTCTGAAACTTCACATGCCTGACTACATGATGGCAAATGATCATGTTAAATCTGCTGTTAAATAGGCATTGTAATTTAACAAATCGCACTAATAAAATACTGTTAAAGTTGTCACGGCTGATAAACACCTTTTGTGTTTTACACCTGTTCTATGACCTGATTTTATTACGAACAAAATAAAAAAAGTCTGTCTAAAAAAGGAGGCTGACTCAGTTCGTTCCAGTTCATTTAGTCCAGAATCAGGTTTCAGCTTGAAGCATGTACTGGGTATAAAGTCATATTTTTAGCTGAATTGTGTTTATTTTCCTTCTATCTAGCGGATTTAAATCAGGTCTGTCATTTTAAAGGAAATAAGCTGTGATTAATAAATGCTTTGTTCCTTTTTTTCTTTTTAGTCACAATTAAATAAGAAAACAAAAACAATGTGGCGTAGCAAATGAATTAAGTTGTGTGGCTTTGCTTACGCAAACAGTGAGCAATATTTGGGATGCCTTTTAATCCTTTCTGGGTTAACATGAAGAAAGCTTCATGCGCTGTTATTTCCCAGAGACTGTAGCTATATAACCAGCAGATGTACCCATTTCTAAATGACTTAGACCTGGAGTTAATCATTTGGCTCTTCTCCCAGTGTTTTTGTTAGAGCAGTGATGCTGGTTGTTACGTCACACCTCAGGTAAAAATGTTCCAATTAACATAGTCGGAGAAGTCTGGATTTCAACGTGGTGATGGCCAAAGCAGCCAGTGTTCACAGCACTGCTTGTGAACATTGTTTAAGCTGCTTCACTTTCCATGGTTTTCAGTTGCAGGCAGTAAAGGTAACATTGATTTTAGATGCACTCTTGCATGTGTATTTGTAAAATAAATAGGTTTCCACCACAGCGTACTACTGTTGATGCGAGGAGCAGCCATATTGGAATACTGAAAAATCCTAACGGGGGTTAGTCAGGGCTTCTCCCACTCTCCGAGTAGGAAGTCCAATTTTTTCCAACTGGTAAGTTGAAATTTCTGAGTTCCGACTACAAATGTAACCAAGAGATGGACGTAGAGTAATGATTGAATCCCTAATGGCTGACTGAATAGATTTTCCTCTTTTAGCTAGCTGAGCAGTTTAGTTCTTTATTAGCCAAATTCTCTGTCTTATAAAAAATCTTTCAAACTGTATCCTGACATTTAGTCTGAGGTATGATATTTTCCAGCACAGACTTTTTGATGGAGCTACAAGTGTTTTAGTTCATGAAATACTCGTAAGTAGGTATAACTTTGAAATTCTCACAATTATTATGAAGGTAGTTTCCAAGGTATTTGCTGTTTTTCTTATCTTCAATTATTATTACTACTCAATAAAGTTTGAAAACTACAGTTTTTCTTTAGCAAAGAAGGTTTGCCAAAGCATTCTCCACAAAACAGTACAGTAGAAGGTGAATGATGCACAATGACAAGAATATCAAAGACAGAAGAAATGAACAGAGAGGAGGACTTGTGGACAAGCATTCAGTCCTCCAGTGCACAGCTGTGAATGTGTGATGGACTCAACAAACAGGAACCTTATACATCAGGGTAACAGTACATGTGCAGAGTCTTGCAAAAGTATCAATATCCACCACAATTTTCAAATGTTGATGCCATCACCACAAAGCTCAATGTATTTTACTGGGATTTTATGTGATGGACCAATACAATTGCTAAGACGACACCAAAATTAAACACCAAAATTTACGGTATGTGTGGCGGAAAACTAACAGTATACAGCAATCATACTGTGGTGAAACATGGTGGAGGCAGAATCATGCTGTGGGTGTGTTTTTCTTGCAGGAGCAGGAAGCTGGCTTGAGTTGATGGATGGAGCTAAATACAGAGGAACACCAAAAACTTGAAACTGGGGATGACGTTCCTGTTCCAGCAGGTTAACACTAAACACAGCCGGTTGTAGGTACATAAATGAGTTAACCTGGACAAATTAAAGCCCAGACATAAATCCAAATAATAATCTTGGGCATGATTTGGAAAAAAAAAAAAAAAAGTTGCTCAAATGACTTCCGTCCAATTTGACTTAGTTTGTGACGTTTAGTGAAGAACTACAAGAATTGCAGGCATTTTTACAGAGGATGATGACTCAAGTGCAATGAATAGAAATTTATTGTAACATTTTAAATGAGGAGTATTATGTGTTTTCCAGCCACACAGAATCATTTTACAGAACAATCAAGAAACTCTGTTACCTTCAGTTAGTTAAAATAATGTAAATATCAAATATGACTCAAGAGAAGTTTTGAGTCACTTAATAATTTAGCTCCTTCAAATTTGGCCTCTGTCTCTTTAAGAAAGTCTGCAAGTTCAGGAAGTCATCACAACATGGCTCCTCTATTAACAATTTGACAACATTTTTACCAGTATTACACCGAGAAGAAGCTCGTGTAACGAGTCCAGGACATACACAGTTCCATCAGGTGTTTGAGTTGATTCCGATCAACTCATTCAAATTAAATGAGTTGATTTAACTCAACTCAATTCAAGTCTGAATGAGTTGATCGGGAAGAGGGAGACTTTTAATTTGCAAAAAATTTCAAAGCCTACATATTTTCTTGCTGCTTCCTGGTTAGGTGCTTCTTCATGTAATAAAATACCGATAGAAGAACATTGAACTTTGAGGATGTAATGTGAGAAAAATGTGAACAAATCCAAAAGGTTTGAATATTTTTGCAAGGCGCTGCACATGTAGCCAAACAGCCTTTCTGTAACCAGACAAACTAAGAAAACAGAGGCTGCATGCAGCTTACCGATAGGAATGACCACGCCCAGAACGGCCACCGTCAGGTTCTCGCCCAGGACGAAATTCTCACCACCGGCTGGGGGGAGAGAAGGAATGAGAAAATACATGCTGTAAGAGTGATAGGATGAAAAGGCAGTCGTGTAAAGAGAACAAAAAGTAAGATGGGAGGTAAGGTATAAAAAGCATGAGATAAGCAGAGCGTCGAGGAAGGGTCAAGACGGTGGAGGAGAGAGGCGATAAAACAGGGAGGCGTGAAGTGGGTGACCATGCGTTAATGGCCGTGAGTGTTAAGAGAGATGGTGGCGAAAAAGAGGGAGGAGGGAGAGAAAAAAAAACAAAAAAGGAATGTAAAGGATGCAGAGCTCGGGATTTGCCAGAGTGTGACTTTGAGACACCCCCGACCTTCTGCACCTTCATACATACAGGCTCCGCATGTTTGCATCAGAGCAAAATTTGCATTCAACATGCAGTACTTACTAACACACTTATGAGGCAAGCGTTTATGCCGCAACACAAATTTCCTTCCAGATATGCGACCCCCACTCCCTTCACCCGCCCGCCCACATAAACCACAGTTTTATGAGGAGAACGGCATAATTTTCAAGGTGACAATTATTCCTATCGTCGGTGGCAGAGGCTTGTAGATTCCCCACTTTAATATCCTCGTTACAGCCAAGACGAGATCACTAGCCATGTTCACAGCAGGAAGTAGATGCAACTCAACAGTTTTCTTTAACCCCAGCTAGGGTGGCAACTACCAATTATTTTATTAATCAATTATTTTTGACAATTAACTGCTTAATCGATTAAGTGGATAAAAATTTTTTGGCACATTTAACAGATTTTGTTATGTAACCACTTCAGCTATTTTTACACAATATCACAAAGGCAGCAAATAAGCTCAATTTGCTTTATTTAAAACAAATTGAGCTCATTTTTTAAAACTAAAACAAAGATTTTATTGCCTAGAATGCAATAACAGCATTCTTGTTGTAAACGCTTAATCATTTGTAGCAAAGTATGCATGTGCAGCTCAAAAATAATACTATCTACTAATTTGTTGATTGATTGTTTTGGATTAATAACTGGATAGCAGTTAGCGGAAGATTTTATTTCTTTCTTTCTTTACAGAATTTGAATCAAGTGAAGCTAAAAATGCCACTTGAGGAGTTTTGGGCAAAATATATTTAAAGACAAAGTGTATCATCCTAAATGTTTATATTTTTGTACAGTTTTGGCCTAATTACTGTCCTGAATGTTGTTCTAAATTGTGCTATAACTAGAGTATGTATAGTACAATTGACTATTAATCGATGACTAAAATAGCTGACGATTATTCTGACAATTGATTAATCACGATTGATTCGATTAATCAATTCTACTTTTTCAAGACTGCACACTCACAGTGTTGGGAGACACTGCTGTCCGCTGCAGACGTGGTTGAGATGACCATGGCCGTGGCGGTGGAGTGGGAGCCTGGTGATTCGGACTCCTGCGATGACAGTGGCTGCAGCGTGCTGAGTGGGGTGAGAAACTCGGGAGAAGCAGAGGGAGCGGTGCTCAAGTAGGGGACGTCGTCTGCCTGCGAGACTCCTCCTGAGGATGGAGCGATGCCTCTGGTGTCAGGTGTCAATTCAAAGGCAGGTGGCGATCTCACCGTCAAGTCGTCCCTTGGCGCTGCTAAGAGGAAAGTTAAATCAAAGCTGGAGATTTTATCTAAATATGTTTACTATATTCAAATAAGCAAAACGTAAACTGAAGTTTAAAAAAATATTGCAAACTGGGAGTCTTGAGGTACTCCCAGTTTTTGAGCAGGATCTATAAAAACGATGCCAAGGACATTTTGAGTGTGAAGATAATAATAACCCTGCTTCTTTCTTCACCAGTAGATCCCAGGCTTGCAATCTACACTATTGCTACTCATTTAACTGTTGTTTTTATAGTATGCATGTTGACAATCTCTTTGGCATTAGCAGTGTTTCTGCAGGTTTCACCACCTAAAATCTAAGATTTTTAAGACCTTTTCAAGAGCATTACAAACTAAATTTAAGAACTGCTTCACGGTAGAAATGTACAAAAGAAAACTGCATATTTATTTAGTAGTAGTACTTATCTTTGTTGCACAAAATGAATGCAGCATGGTATGGGTTGGCAACAGAAGTGAGCCAGTGGCAAAGACAAATGTTGTCCAGCAAGCTGGTCATAAATTTGCACTTATCCACAATTAATGCAAAAAGCTAGCTAGCAAGAGTATGTTAGCAGATTGTTAGCAAAAAGTAAACTACATAGAATATATAAGATTAAGTATTCCTGCCATCACAAAACTTAAGACCTGTGATTAACAAATTTAAGACCGACTTACATTTGTTCTAATTAATTCAAGGCATTTTAAGGCCTTTATTTTAGATACATAAATTTGAGACATTTTAAAAGCATAGTTTTTGACACCAGCTCTGCAGAACCCCTTTCCAGTGGGGAATCGCTGCTCATGTGTCTATGATAGCCATGTGTACAGCAGGATCTTTTTTGTATGAAACAAAATCATGCCGCCCTTCAGACCCTCACCTGGTACGCAGCCCCTCATATCAGGCCCCAAGTCCTGTCCATCTGGACACGCACAAGTGTATTTGGGAGAATGTTCGGTGATCTGTGGTGCTTTAAGGCATAAGTACTCGCAACCCCCATTGGCTACATTGCCCAGATTACAGCTGTCTGGACCTGAAAATAGAAATGAGTGAGAGGCAAAAAGATCTTGAGGTTAACATAAAGACAGCAAGGATTTACATGGGTCAAATGTGTCCTTCGGATGCCTGTTCTGAAGTGGTCAGCACTTTTTAGGCACCAAGAGAAAACGTGGTTGAGTTTGATTATGAGCTCATTTCTACACACCCATGGGCCTCACACAGACTGAACACACACCTGGCGGCTGTCGGAGCTGGTGGAAAACCACAATGTCATGGGGATCGTTCAGGTTTTCAGCCAGAGCCTGGATGTCCTGACCGGTTAACCGATTGGCCATAAAAACTGCTGCCTTGTCTCTGTCGGTCCAGTAGATCCGATCCTGCAGCACGGGCGATAAAAATGATAAGTTGTTCTTGTCAGTGTAACCGTGACCTTATGACAGCAGCTAGAACATTGTAATTGGGGTAAATTCCAAAACACAGTTCATTACGTGCAAACACATCTTAATCTCATGTTTGCACTCACAGAGCTGATGAAGTTCTAACCACCGTAACTCCTAAGGTTCAGATATTTTTACAGGCATTGTACAGAAAATACATTCCCAGAGAGAGCCTGTAGCTAGATTACCCAGATTTTATGATCTTCATTTCTCATCTTCAGTTCTCATTTAGCTGTTCTGACAGTTTTACATTCAGAGAAATGAATCTTTCCTGCAAGGACATTTATGGCGCCCAGGTTACTTTGGTTACGATTGGTTTTTAGTCGAAGCAACAAGTGGTAGTCCACAAAACTCCTTGTTTTAGAGCTCCCTGTTGTCTAAAACTACTTGTTGTTGACAACAAGTAGTTTTCCACAACTACTTGTATCTAAATATTTAACGCTGCCACTTAATTTTGGTTACGTTTGTTTGATATAAAGAAGAAAGTGTATTACTTTCTTTTATGGACTGGTTTATGAATTTCTGCAAATATTGTTTGATTATGAGAGGCTTTGTTATTCCTCTAAAATTACCTTTAGTTAATTAACACAATTAAAAGCAAAAACATATAATACCTTAAACTACAAGTTGTTGGAGTCCTGATCTGAGAACAAAACAGTTCATCACAGCAGTATAATACAACAGCCTCAGTGACTTAATTACATTTTATGCAACAATGTTTTCTTTGTTTGTCCATTGCTGTTTAACTGAAAAAATTGAACATGGTGTTTCAAAGTAAACATTTTGCTGTAAAAACAAAGCAAGTGGTTTCATTGTTAGATGAAATCACTTGTTTCATCAAACAAAATGACAGAATCAGACACAAAAATCTTCAGCTTAATATCTTAAAGCTACACGTTTCACTGAAGACAGCTTTTGTTTGCGATGCTTCCTTAAAAGTACACTGAATAGACATGATCGAGCTCTGTGTTTGTCAAACACAGCACATCATCAGTTTGCTTCCCACTCATATAGTGTTGTTTTAATAATCAAATAACATTGTAAAATGAAATGACCTCATCTTCTTTTTAAAGGTTGTTTTGGCTGCTTTAAATAAAACCCTGCCAATTTTTTATTGTCCTGGTTCAGCCGGTACTGTGATGGTACTTAGTAAAATTATGATAAATTTCCTGTAGTACAGGACATAATTGATGCCTGGCTTCACTCTGGCCTGTTGTGACTACAAGGTGACTCTCTTGTTCAGCATGCTGGAAACACACCAGCCCAGCAATATTGAGTGGGGCCTGTCGCATGCATCGCATTACTGCCACTGTCTGGCTGACTATATCAGCGGTCGCCAGGTGCTCGTCCACACATTCCTCCGTTGTTGCTCTCTAAAAATACCTAGACCGGGTACTGCTTAAAAGCGCCATCTTTTAGCAACTTCACGTTTCTATTTGTGATGGTAGGACAGAAAAGCCTTAATTAGTGTTTAACGGTCCCTATGGAGACCTGGTGACAATAAGATGGCACTTTTTGGTGCAGTTTGTGGATGATTTAGTTTGATCTCCCTTACCATCAAGCCTTGTGGCAAATATTTGCCCAAGTATTTACCCAGAATACCCTGTGCTATAGCTTGCTTCCTGCTTTTGGAATCTATCAGATATTAACAACCGATATTTATTTTCATCTCGTTGCCATTTACTGCTGGAGGGAAAGGGAAGGAAGTTGGTCGTGTGATATTTTGTTTGGTCATGAGACGGTGAGAGCGATCAAGCACTGGATTATGGGTAGTTTCACAGAAGCAGGGGATAAATAAACAATACGGTACCAGTAAATATTGGTTATTGGGTCTAAGAGCAATATTAATCGTAATATAAATGTCAAATTGTCGTATCAGTTCATCTCTAATTTAAATAAACCATTAAAATCCAATACAGTCTAATACACAGAATGTCCAGATTTCATCACTCCATGGTCTTGCTGCTCATATTATGGAGAGATGAGCGCATCTCTACCTCCTGGACATGATTTCACATATCAGGAAGTGAGGAAAGGGTCTCTATCCTTGCGGCCCAACAGGGGTGCTAGAGCTGAAGATAACCCAGCAAAAGCCGGCAGTAGGAGGACATGAAATACTTTGCGGCTTAAATAGCCCATCCAAACCGGAGGGGAAAGCTTCAGAATGTGTGAAAGATCACGGGTTGAACTGACTGCCTGAGCTCGCTCGCAGGCGACGCCTCGTTTATGTCTTAACGGAGTGGGGGGGTTTTCCTCTGTGAGATTATGCTACTGCAATAAAAGATAAATTTATTTGAACACTTTTTATATATCTCTACCAACGGTGTCAACAAATGTGCTCCCTTCTGAGAGAAGCATTTTAAAGTGAAGAGTCTCTACCCATAGTCTTACTGAGACTCGGTCCATGGGAGGAACCCCTCCCATTCTACATTTGCTGCAGAGGCAACTCTTCTGAAAACTACAGCAGGTTTTACTCACAGGCATGAAGAGTCTTGATTGGATTTATTTCCTCTGAAGGCCTCGATTCATCACATGCACACAACAGACTTGGCTGGTGACCAGAAAGAGAAGTGTGTATTCTCTTTCGGAATCATCTCTACTTCTTATTTGGTATGCAAAGCCAGTGAAAGCAACAGGGAGACGAGACAAAGGGCTAAAAATATGGACACCCACCAACTGAGCATGAAATAAGCTGAATTAAATGGATTGATTTGGATTCAAACACACCACTCCTATGAATTTTTTTTTGTTTTTTTTTAATTTGAAGATGTGATACAATGTGGGAGGAGAAAATCTTTAAAATCGATTGCGAATTAATCTGAGCAGCAACACACAAACCTCGAAGACAGCCAGAGCGTAGGGGTGTCCCAGTGTCTCTGCAGAGGACATGTGTGTTCTCCGGTGAGCTCCGTTCAGGTCCACACTGGCTATGAGATGCAGTTTGGAGTCGACCCAGTAGAGGCGCCGGTTGGCTACGTCTGAGGAGCACACACAGACACACATTAGGAGGAGGGAGGGAGGGTTTTCCCCAGACTCAACAGAAATTGATCATCTCTGTGGTAAGCCTTCATGTACCCCGACCGACAAATCCCTTTGGTTGGAATGGATTACTTTTTTTTAAATGTCAGATTATCAGTGTTACACAACACACACAGATTTATGGATCCAAAACACTTGAAATATGATTTCAAAGCAACAGTATTTTTCTTAAAGGGGCAGTATTGTGTATGTTCCAGGCACACAGTGCCATTTTGTAGCACAATTAAGTAACTCAGTTGTTAGAAAAATGCTCTATATATTAAATATGACTTAAAAGAAAGTAGACTTTGTAATTTAATGCATTGAAATTGTGCCTCTTTCTCTTTTAAAAAAAATCCTGCTCTTTCTGAAACTCCACCTTCATGAAGTCATCACAATATTTCTCCTCTATGAGCCCTTTAACAACGATTTTACAAGCTTTTCACTGAGAAGTAGCTCATATAATGAGTTCAGCTGATGCACAGTTCCAACAGGAACTTGCTATTTGCTGCTGGCTAGTCTGAAGGAGCTGATTGGGGGACTCACAGGAAGAGAAAGGGGGGATTGCTCTGTGAAGCAAAAACTTGGAAGCTTTGAAACTGTGCCTTGAAGGCGGGGCTAGGCTCACCCAGGTGTTTTGCATAGCTGAATGGTTGCCACGGGTGATTAAAGGATTTCTCAAACAAGCATAAAATTATTAAGGCAACACTCCAGGTATGTTTTTGATGAGGGAATAACATTGTAACTTGATGTAAAGCTCCAAAAAGTTTATTTAGCACAGTATTGTCCCTTTAATCCACTTACCTAGAGTAATGCCATTGGGCCATTCAATATTTTCAGACACCAGAACCTGCCGATCCACTCCGTTCATCCCAGCCTTTTCTATCTTGGCTCGTGTGCCCCAGTCTGACCAGTACATGAAGCTAAAAGAAAGATAAAAACATTCATTATTCTATTTGGAATATTTCGGTAATGATAAAAATGTATGACGCTAAAAACAGAAATAAGGAACCCCTCATAGAACATAATGATTAGTCTGCTACATAGCTCATTCACCAAAGGACGTGATTTACAGAATATTGCCTTAAATCACAATAGCGTGTCCAGTACCTAAAAAAATGACTCTTAGGTAAATAAAAACATCAGAATATCTTCATGTTCTTGTGGTTCGGTTAAGTCTGGATATGTAAAGTCCTGAATTTCTGTGCATCATAACATGATTTGATAAATTATATGAAAATGTTTCTGTATAAAACTGGGCAGACAGCTTCTCAAGTGAAATGACAACATATAAAAATTAGTAAAAAAAATAAATAAAAAAAAGACAAAAACAAAATCGGACCTTTGACCTTTAACTCCAGGATAGAGATGAGTGCAAACCTATTTCATTTGTTTAATATCAGTCGGTTCAACCACAAATAATATCCGAGTTCACCGTCACAATCATCTTCAATAATTTAGCATGATGAATAAAAAAAGTCCAGAATAATTGCCGTCTTGTGTCTATAAACTCAGTTTGACACTATAATATGCTGATGCATTGTAAATTGTTATGCGAATTCACAACATGAACCTCACTAATTAGCATAGTTTTCAAAAGTAGAAGGTCAAATAAAGGTTTTGTGCGGAAGAAATAATCATAACAGTTTTCATTAGCCATGATTAATGATGGTTAAAAGTCCTATTAAAATTATTAATGTTTTGTTTCACTAACCAGGGTCAATTACTGATTTAATGCCTGGCTGAAAAAGAACATTGACAGAGAAAAGTTGATCTCCACTCACTGAGGTTATAAATGATGCATTTGAAATGTTCTTTTGAATAGTTGAATAATTGGTTAAAAAAAAACAAAAAAAAAAAAACACTGACTTTCAAAGACAGGTCATGTTTGCACAGGTTTGCATTCATTGCAGATTTTGTCCAATTCACTCAGTTTCATAATTATAAAGACAGGCACAAATATTTATAAAGACGTAGATTAGAGCTGCAATAAACGATTCCAATTGGAATTGATTATTATAATGATTATTCTGACAATAAAAATGGGCACATTCTAAATGTGTTTCATTTTCTACTTTGCTTTTTTTATTTTATTTTTTTTACACAATGTAAGAAATACATTAAAATATATGCAAATAATTCAATTCCTTTCTTAAATAAGTTGTTTTTTGTGCCTAAAATGCAATAACAGCACTAGGAGAAGCTAGCGCTATTCCTCTTCAGCAGTTCTTTGTAGAACATATTTAAAAATAAAAAAATTATTTTAAATGCAAAATGCATATATTTTCTGTACAGTTTTGGATTAAGTATTGCTCTGAGTGTGTTGTTCTTTCATTTTCTTGAGTCTGTGTACTCCATTTTATACTCTCAACTAAATTAGTTGAGTTATTTCAATAATCGATTGATCACAAATAATCGTGTAAGCCCTAATGCACACCCTATATTATTTGTCTAAACATTCTGTAGAGTTGCAGAAAAATTACCTGCTGCAAAAGAACAATTCATATGTATCAATAAAAGTCCACATTTAATACGACATTCACGTTAATTATTAATACTAAACGGGTTGAAGATTATTTTAATAATCGATCAGAATTAATCGGATTAATTATTTCAGCCCTAATGCACACTCCATATTATTTGTTAAAACTCCTTTTGTAAAATGCAGAGAATCTTCATATGTCAAAAGAAGAATTTAAATGCAGCAACAAAAGCCCTAAATTAACATGACATTCATTTAAATGTGGAAAAGATGGAAGATGCACTGTAAATGGCGCTGGTGGCCATGTCTGCACAATTACCCGTGGTGGGGATCCAGCGCTATGGCCCGGGGCTCGCTCAGGTCAGAGCTGATGAGGACACGCCTCTTGGTGCCGTCCACTGAGGACACAGAGATGGATTTGTCTCCCGAGTCGGTCCAGTACAGGTTGTGTTGGAGCCAGTCCAGCGCCAGCCCCACGGGAGTCTGCAGGGACGAATCCACCAGCGGCACCTGCTGGGAGGGGTCGCTGGCCTCGTGGATGAAGGCGCTGCAAGGAGCGAAGGGGGCACAGAAAAGGGGGAAGGGAATGTCATAGGAGGCAGAGAAGGACACAGAGGGAGAATGTCTCCTTGGTTTGATACATTTTTCGAGGCGCAATCACAATAACGTACAGATTTGTTCATGATGGCAGCTGATACGTAAATAGAGTACCTGAAACCAGCACTGTGCTGTGAAGTCAATGAACAGCAGAGAATGAGGTTACTATGGGAGTTGTAGCCTTGGGCCTGCACAATGCAGGTTCATGCCGGGGTTATTGTCCTTGTCGGGTAAATCGCTTATCAGAATAGACAAGGCTTCATTTGAGGCTTGCTCAGGTCGCTAATCATTAGGACCCGGCAGAGGTGCGAGGAAAGGGCAAAGCTGCTAGCAAGAATTTCAATTTCTCCAGAGAGGTGGTTCTTTTAACATCTATGTTATAAAAAGAGCACAGCGCTCCAATTAGAATGCTCTGGGGGATAAAATATGGTTTGGATAACAAAAAAGGAGACGTGAGATGAGTCTCATTAAAATCAAATACAGCTGAATCTCATAAGAGAGCAATAAAATACATAATTAGCTAAAAGAAAATCCTGTCGATTCAGATGTGTATCTGAATCCCAGAGACTTTGTTGTTTATGTAATTCTTAATTCAGGCAATGTTGTAGATTAAATGATATCAAGAAACAAGATGAAAAAGATGCACTCCAGCAACTCAGCCTCACTAGTTTTCAAGATGAATTCGGAGGATAAGTATGAGCCAAGTGTTGATAATCAAGTCCATTGTTGAGCTGATCATCAGCAAGTGTGACTGCCTTTAAAAAGCAGAATATTTATTTTTGTATTTGATTGTGTACAGAACGTGGGTTTGTGTAAAAACGATACCAAAGGCATCAGCAACAACATTAGAGATTAGATTGTATAAAACTAATTGAAAAATAACTAGGCTATCACTATTAAAGAGTTTAGGGATACACTGATCAGAGATTTGTGGTTGGTTTCTTATACTTAAATTTAAGACTCTTCAAAACATTTTTTAAGACCATTAAAACTAATTAAGCCCTGTAAAATGCAGAAATTTATAACAAAAATTGCTAATAAATAAATCATTATGGCTTAGCAACAGAAGTGAGACAATGGCGAAGACAAATGTTGTCCAACCAGCTGGAAAAGTGCGATAAATTTGCACTTTCCCATGATGGATGTAAAAAAGTTAGCAAACTTGCAAGGGTTATATCAGGAGCTAGTTTTTTCTCTGTAAAAAACTAGCTACAGATGGTGTAAAGTTTTAAAACAAGGACAGATTGATTAAAAAGTGATAATTTGTGAAGATTTGTGAATAAACGCAGTTAGCATTTACTATAAATATCAATCTTTGAGTCTATTTAGTGCAGACTGCAGGCGAGCACCTGCCAATGCATGTTGCAACAGCCTGACAAACTAGTTATGCTGAGCTCAACCTGGTAGTGTTTAGGTATAGTTTCTAAGTGTTTAAGGTTTATTCATTGAAACATTTAAATCTTGATATCCCAACAAATGCTGCTGATTAAGATCAAAATTGCTAGTAGCAGGAGCTACCAAATGCAAACTACACATTTTATTGTTTTTAAGACATGCAAAGCAAAGATTTGAGAGAAACCGTTTATGCGTAAAACCTTAATTTCTTTATTTGGTGACATTCTCAAATAATTAAGCTGTCGTACCTGTAGATTTTCCTGTGGAATCGGTCACACCAGAAGACGCGGTTGTTGGCCACGTCCAGGTCTAGAGCCACGGCGTTCTTCTGTGTGGACACAACCTGGCTGTAATCCCTCTTCACCAAGTCGATGCGTCGAATCTCATGGCGGTTAGTGAACAGCAAATATGGGCTTTTCCCTGTAACCAGAGAAAACAAAAAGAAAGGGATTTTTTGGGACATAAAGTTAACATGGATTCAGAGTAAAAGTGCAGACAAGAGCAAAATGTTTAAGGAAAAAGAGGGTTAATATGGGGAACACATTAGAGAAGGGATTTTACCCACTAAAGCGGAGCTGGATAAGCTTTTACAGTTTAGTAGAAAGTCGAGGAAGGGCTCCGGATGGCTCCCTTAATTAGGAATCAGATCTCATCTTGGCGCTCCACAGAATCTTTAAACACAGAGCCAATAACATAATTCAAACCAGCCAGTGCATGTGCCGAGCATAAAAGCGAATTAACCTTTCTGCAGAAGGATCAATTTACGATCGCATCCCAACAAAGAGATTGAAAACAAAATGTAATTGCTCTCGAGTCAATACATGTAAGACTTGTGAACCGTGATGTTCCTTGTCAGGATGATTCAGACATTAGTTATTACCTAAAGCACTCAGGTTTCGCCTTACAATCAAAACTACAGGAAACTATTGAGCTCCACCTTTGCAGCACACAAGTCGATATTCTAAATATTATGTTTTATACCAAGATAAATAACGCAGGAATGGTTACTTAGTGCTGACAATGCTCCCCGGACAACTAAGAGGCAATAATCCTTCACTGAAATGACGAAACTGTTGGAAAATTGATGAACAGGTCCGAGCATATTATGAAGTCACATGCTCTTTTGGCAAATGTAGATGTGAATCGGATCGCATCTCTTAAACAGAAGGTTGTCAACTTTTACACAGGCAACTTGCAACAATAGAAGACAACAAAAGACAAGTACCTTTGGGAACTGTAAAAAAGACAAAAAAAACGATGCAACTCCAGCCAGTGTTTTGCCTTTTCTCAGCTGATGGTGAGTAAAAAAAACAAGACGTCTTTGTTAGCTATTATCCACATCACATGATATGTCTTGTACTGGAGTAAATGACATATGCTGCATCTCCTTTTATTTGGGTTTAATTTATAAATATGTCTATCTGAAAACTAGGTATTTAGCTGTATTTTTAAAAATCTTAATAATTTGCTGTCATTTATTGTTCTGTAATAAAAATTACAATTACCAGATCACAGTTTTACAAAATCTACAATCTGAAGTTGGCCACAAATTAATTCCATTTATAGTCATTTATATTTTCAGTCCCACCACAACCAGTAGAGCCCATTAGTAAAGAAAAAAAAAACTACAATATACTAAAAAAACAACATTAATATGAGGGTGTTTGTATGCCTACATGTGCTAATTAACTCCAAACACTAAGCTCAGCTTAAGCTGATTCATACAAGGCTTCAGCCATAAATCAAATCATAGATAAACACTGTGTTTCTATGGCAATCCATCAATATATTTTACCCGATTATAATTACTGACCTTCAAATTGTGCAGCAGAAAATGTCAACAAAAATGTGGACAAAATAATCAGAAGTGTCAAATTCCTTTGCTTTGTTAACTGATGGTTTATTGTGCGCACGTCTTTCATGTTTGAACTATTGTTAGAGCTGATCGATTTCCATAACTAAATGCAAAGTGCATTTAGTCAAGAGGACAGCGGACTGCAACATAGTGTGTGTGGTGCTTTCTCTGAATCCGTGGTCCTCTAACAGAATATAATGATGTGATCCCAGCTGCAGCCTCTCATCTCCAGAAGCAGATGTGAAGGTTTCTCATTAATACTTTACAGTCCTTAGCTCCCCCATTTGGCAGTTTGTGTCACAACCTCAGTGTAGAGTTGTGATCCTACACTTTCTCTCCATTTCTGCCCTTTCCTTCCTCTACCCGGCCTGAATCTGAACACTGGCAGTATGGTGTTGGGCCAAGTGCTCAAAAAAAAAAAAAAGTAACAACAACAACAACAAAAAAAACCCAGTCATTATACTGTCATCTTGAAAGTCTCTAAGGGGGAAATTGCTGCCATGCTGGAGTCATGGGCTGTCAGTGCTGAGTTTTTAGTTTTTTTATCGCCTCAACAACAGCAGCAGCTGCATTCTCTGCCATTCCCCGTCTAACACTCCATCTCGCACTCTGTAATAAAGAAGGCAGGTATAATGTGCCCTGCAAAATTGTTCAGCCATGCTTTAACCACCATTATTACTAGTTTTTATTGGGATTTTAGGCAACGGACTAAAACAAAGCAGTGTAATGGTTCAAATTGGAGGGATAATGTGAGGTTTTCAGAATCACTGCTAATTGAGAACTGCACCATGTTTGTATCCAGTCCTTCTGAGTCCATATTTTCTAAACCCATCTTAAGTCAGTGCTTGAATAACATTTTTTTCCTTTTAGGTTTTGTCACAAATTGTCACTTATAGCACATAAAAATGTTTTGAGTCCAGTTTAGGTGGATGTTTATGCCTTGGTAGATTTGCAATTTTGCCACCGTCTTTCCATTGTCTGATGATGGACTGAAAGGTGTCTGGTTAGACGTTTCCACCTCTGGATCTTGTTTTATAGCCTAACTTTTAACCCAGCTGTCCCTCGCAGAACAGCTGGGTTTAAGTTAAGAATAAGTCACACAAAAGCCAGCAAGCATTTTGTTTATTGACGATAAATCTAAGAAGCTTCTACTTGGTTATCATTCACCTCCCTTCAGCTGGCCACTTTTCTCCTTTCTTCTTCCTCCTCCAGTATTGAAAGCTGCTGGTCTCATTATTCATAGCTGGATTCTTCCGTTTTCCTGTCTGCCCCGTTCCACGTCTTGTACGACCTGCTATTCCCCTGCAAGTCTTTCCTTTTGTTCCATTATTAATAAACATTCTGTTCTACAATATTCTCTGCACCAGGGTCCTTTAAAAGCTGCAACATGACAGACTTTGAGCTCCAGGTTGCACTTTCTGACGCTTTTGCCTTCTTCACAGGCTTCTTTGTGGATCTTATAAATTGTTTAAGTCTTAGCTTAGACCACTTTTACCAGGTTTTGCTTGGTTTAAACATAGACAACATATATACGGATAAATAGCCCCCACGACTAGAAACAAATATGTCACTGACTCATAAATTGGGTCTAAGTCAGGGGTGCACAAACTTTCAAATTGGCTCACGGACCAGAAAATAAAGGGGTTAAAAAGTGGACAAAAAATAACATGAAAAAAGAAACAAAGCAAAGACTTTTTTTTACCTCCTCAACAATAAAATAGTGCAAAACTTTAATGACTAAAGGAGTCATTTTTTGTTGGAAATGGAGATATTAATTATTGTTGATCCAAAACGTTGAATAAGGGTTCTGCTTTTTTTTCCTTTTTTTTTCAGAAAGAGACGCAGTCAGCAAATTTTTAAAGATCTCCATTTAAGACAATATAATCTTTTTTGTCAGTTCTGAGCAATAAAGAAAAGATTTAGATCACTTATTCATTTTCCATTATAAATATTTTATTGGACTATAATAATTTTGCCCTGGTAAAAAATAAAAATAAAAAAATAATGGTCAGTTTCCATTATCTTGAATTGGAGTTGTGGACCGCACAAAATCAGTCCAGGGGACACAATTGGCCCCTGGGCCGCACTTTGGACACCCCTGTACTAAATACAGCTTCTACTGAAAATAAGTCTAGGACGTTTGACTATAATACCTGTATCTTTATCAGACATGCATGTTTATCGTTGTTAAATATGAAATTCACAGCACACTTTTCAGATTTCAGTTTGTTTGTTTTTTCTGACACTTCAAAATTACACACTATAGTTAGTTGACATATATAAAATATAATATAGATCAAAACGTGTGACGCAAACGGTCATGGGATATCATCTTTTTCTTACATGGAGCACAGCAATATTAATATATGGAGTGTTGAAATTAAGACAACATAAAGAGAGGCTTTAAAATAGCTGCATTTTATTAAACAAAATAAAAGTACTTACAAATGAATGTGATTAATCCAGTTCACGGTTTTCTGTTCATTAAATGAGGCGTGACCTGAGAACACAACGGCGTTCTTCTCAGCCTCTAGTCTTGGCTGAAAGCCGATGAGCATCAAGGTACTTTGAAGAAGTTCACTCCATTCCCCGCTTGTCACCTAACATTTATCAGCATCCTCAAACTAAATTGACTAAACTGATGTAATTTCCCTCCACCTAGATCTGCAGGTACCCCTGAAGAGTTGATATGCCTATTTATAAATGTTCAGCATGGCTAAACACATCAGGGTGTCACTCAGGAAACTCTAAAGTGATGAGAGCCAGTGGATGGTGTTGGCCAGTGAAAAAACAAAAACACAAAGCTGGCTGCTGTAGTCCTGCTTGCCATTTTTATGTTTTTAGGTACACAAACAGCTGCAAAATGGTGATAAGACTGTAATTGCAGAAAGATGTTTATGATTATATGAAGCAGAGGGTTTGACGCTGCGGTACAAATGAGTGATTGGGTCCACTAATGAGCAACTGCTCAGAGATTGTTTTGTTATCAGTAAAACAGCAGACTTTCCTGCTTTTCAAAGGAAAATTTAGCTAAATTACATCTGTAGAAGTTATTACTTGTAATATTAAAAACTCAACTATGAATTTTATTTGTCCCATCATAAACACTTGTTACAGGTGTTTTCACCTGATTGTCCGTTTGATTGCAAGACTGCAACATTTGTTACATTTTCAGCTGGTGTGGTTCATTTCATTGTGTCAAACATGATAGAAGTAGAAAATAAAACACAAGAATGAGGAATGCAAAAGACATATTTTTGTATTACTGTAATCTTAACATGCTTCAAAAGGAGTAGGAAGTAAGAAACTGATGAACTAACTCATACCATGTTATTAAATTAAAAAAAAATAAACATAGGTTAATTAATTTCCCATTTTATCTTGGTTCACATATGTCCAAATATATACATCCATACCCACACACACTCATATGCGTTTTGTCTTTGGCAAAACAACCTGAGCCATTTCTCCGAGTAGCAATAGACGCTTGGTTGTTTTGGTTGTATTTACCCAGAATGCAGTTTGCTTCCAGATTTTGAAGAGTTCTCTGGTCCACTTGAATCTGCGTTTACATTGAAACCACACCAGAGTTCACTTCGCCGAACAGTTTACTTTTTTTGGTCCACATCAGAGTTTGATTACACAACCTCCCGAAACGAGACGTGGGTTCTAGGCGAACAAACACTATTTGGATTAAAGCGGACTAAACTGGGCTGGTGTGAACACACCCTAAATTTATTTATTTTTTAACTTTCATTTCTGTGAATTATTGTGACTCACCTTCAGCCTTGCAAGTCTTAGTGACCAGGTCCATCTCATAGCCTTCGTAGCACTCGCACTTAAAATCTCCCTTGTAGTTGATGCAAATCTGGCTGCAAGCGTCAGGGTTCTCACACTCGTTGATGTCTGTGAAGAAGGCAAGAAACAGTTGTTATCGGTGGCAGAACTCAACAGAAAATGACGACCATTCTTGTTGTATGATAATTGTTAAGAACTGATGCTTGTTGATGGCTTTTATCGATGGGGAAGTGCAGGTCATATGAGGAAAGAAAGAATGACACGTCTGACCTTTCTTTTTAAACACCTTTTTCTTTGGGTTGCGCTGGGTGTGACGGGTTGGGAAAGGGTGTGAAAATGTGTTGTGTGTGTGTGAACGTGTGAGAGCATAGAAAGTGCATCTGGTTCCTTGTGGGAATGAAGAGCAGTTCGGCTAGAAAAGCAGCAAACATTTAAACGAGCTTTGTCAGCAGTCGGTCAGCTACTCTCATGATGCCTTTTGAAAAGTATTCACACGTCTTAAACTTTGTCCCTCTTCCCACGCTAAATCCGTAAACTTCACTGTTGCTTTTGGGATTTTATGTTATAAACCAGGAATGTCCAGTTATTTTCTTCTTCCCCCAGTTACGCAACAGCAACTATGACTTTTCCTAGGAACCATACCATTGGCCGAACACAATTTGTTCAATTCAGTATGAAACAATACATTTTAAATCAAATTTTATCTTCTCGGTAACAGCAAACATTATAAATGAACAACAAGGCAAATAGCTGAAACTTCACATATTATTTTACTGTATTTAAAAATGGTTTTCATAAATGTACAACCCTCTTATTTTACTTTCATGTACTTTTACAATCATGTACATTTTGTTTCCAATTCCAGAGAACAAGTCTGGGTTTTCCACAAACTTAGAACATCCCTGGTTTTGTTTATTTTAAACAAACCATTAGGTTCTTGTTTTGATAGAAAAAAAAAAATCTGCATTTCTGCATCCGGTTTTTCTTAGAATCAATTGCAATCTTTATTGGTGGCGAGCCTGCTCACAATGCTGCAATGATGGAGGGCTCTAGAAGGGTGCTTTACATATCATATATTACATTAGACAAAAGCTACCCTCAAAATAAAAGCTGGTTTTTCAAAGAAAAAACATAATATTCTACTCTGTGTGCAGAATTAACATTGACTGCCATTTTTTAAGTGGGCTACTCAAGGACGTCTAAGCTCTGTGAAGTGCCCAGCAGAATATAAATCATGAATGCAAAGTTGAAGGAAAAGATAATCAACGTCTGGCTGCATATTTAGTGTTGTTTTCCAGTCTCCCGATTTTTGTTGTCTTCCAGGGATTTTTATCATCATCCATCTTCCTATCAACTCTGAGCAGTTTCTCTGGTCCTGCTGAAGAAAATCTTCCCCACAGCATGCCGCTGCCACCACCACTTTTCACCACGGTGTTGATTGTTGATGATGTGTTTGGAGAGAAGTTAACTATTACATTCTTTTCCATGATTTTGAATTTTGTGTAAAGATAAAGGAAAATATCTCTTTTTTTTTGCTTCGTTAATTATTCCCAGTTTTCCATAATTCTTAAACTCTTCCAGTTCATCTAGAACAGAATAATCGAATATACTTTACTGATGTCCAAGGAGAAATTGATTATTTGCTGACCATCTATTACATCCAAAGTGTTAAATATTAGAAAATTTCAAATATAAACATAAGCAGTCAAGAATTATATACCAACATAAACATAAGTGTGATATTGCAATTCATACACAATCTAAACATAAAATAAAGAAATAAAATAACAAGCTATCACACAATTATCCATAAAAATATAAGTTTAGGTGGGTTTTTTTAATGGACGTACAATATCAAATTTTTGATCAATATCCGATATGCCAATATACTAAAACTAATTTGGCGGATAATCAATACCAATATTTTTTTCCTATATCTACTTACTTACTGAAACTATTTAATTCTAATCTGGAATTAAAATACTGCATTATGTTTGACAATTTACACTGCTGCCAAATGAAAATGCTAAGAAGGAGGCTGGAAATGATGCAACACTCAACGTGCATTATGTTTAATGTCAAATTTATTCATGGCACTAAAATAGTGCAAATTTGATGTTGTGCTGCAGTCATATAAAAGCAACACCTTTTATGTTGACAGAATGGCCGATGTTAGCTTTTACAGCTAATAACAGCAGATATCTATACCATGCCGATAATATCGTGCATCCCTATTTTTTTTGTTTTTTTGCCAGGCTCTGATGATCTCAAGGTGTTTAACATCCTTCCAGTTTTACCTCCACAGGTCTTCTTGTCCAGCAGCTGGTAGCCGGTGGGACACTGGCACTCGAAGCCGATTGGTCGATCCATGCAGACGTGGGAACAGCCGCCGTTATTGATCATACACTCGTTCAACCCTGTGAGGCAAAACAAGAGAAGACAGCGTTCTGATGCAAAGAGTTACAGGAGAGGCAGGCACGATGTAATCAACTTGCAGTTTGGCTTTTTGAAAAATGACTCCAACCCGCTTATATGAGGGAAAAAAAGTCCTTCATCTTGACTTTTGTACCGTCTTGTCCTTTTGTAATGCTTATCAGACGCTCTCCAAAGAAGAGATGGCCTCAAAGAGACGCTACGGCACACAAGGGGAGCTGGTTAATTGAAAACCAGTCCCATCTGCTGGGATATGAAATGTGTGTGTGTGTGGAGGGGCTTTAATGTTGCGAACTGAGAATCAAACAAGCCCCAGGAGGATCTGCCACAGAAGTAAAGGGGGACAGCTAAATTAAACAGGTACTCCGTTTGATTTGCGACACAGTAATCCTAAAACGTACAAAAGCTGAAATATGGGATACACCACGAATGGCCCGCTTTATTTTTAATGTAGAACACTTGACCCCATTGTTCTGTTTCACTCCTAGACAAAGAAATTAGTTGAGTTTTGCTGAACAAAGCGTTTCCTCTTACAGAGTGTAAAGTGACAGTTTTATCTATTTTATTGGCACATATGATGATGTTTTGTAGCATAATCAAGTAACTATGTTACCTTAGGTCCTTATAAAAATGCTATTTATGTCAAATACGAGTTAAAAGAAATTTCAACATTAGTGGAATATCGACAAAGTTTTGCACATGTTTGAAATGGAAATGCAGCTTAATTTATTTTTTCTGTAATGTGCTTTCAGACAATATTTGTTGCCGCTATTGACAAATACGCAACTGAATTGAGCAAAGCAGTTGATGGAGCAAAAACTGCTCATGAGGAAAATGCAAAATGAAAATGGGAGTGAAGTATTGCGTTGCTTCACATCATACTGAATTTATAATATATCCTTGCATGCACGTGATTTATTCAATTCTTCAACACACTTGTGATTTTTTTTTTTAATCCTTAAATGAGTGACCCTAACACAAAGTGAAAACGTTGACGCACCGGATTGTTTTTCACGGAGCAAAAGCGCAACTGCACAACGAACAGCTGGAGAGGGTTGACAAAAGAAAACTGGACAAAGCAGCAAGAGAAGCTGCCTCCTCAATCATTGAGTATTTAACTCCATCAGAAGTGTGACTGAATGGTGTCAGAATGAAGCTGCATTAGACAAAAGTACACAGTGAACAGAATAAACACTTTCGAAATATATCCAGTAAAATTCACATTCATGAGGTTTACAGAAAAGAAACATTAGAACCATGTCATCTATTTATTGAGATATACATATGTATTATTAATATATTATTATTTGACTTGTCTTCAAGAGTTGCTATTTTTTAAAATGTCGTGCTTTCTTCATGCACAATAAATAAATTCTAATTCTGATTCATTTGCAAGACGACTTCACACACGCAAGACTATTTATTTCATAAATAGTATTTATGAAATAAATAAAATAAAAATAATATATATAAAATAATATATATTTTAATAAATATATATAATAATAATAATATATATTATAATAATAATATTATAATATATATAATAATAAAAATAAAATAATAATAATAAATATAAAATAGTATTTAAATATAATATTTAAATACTATTTAAATATTAAATAGTATTTCATACTATTTAATAGTATGAAATAGTATTTCATACTATTTATGAAATAAATAGTATTTATTTCATAAATACTATTTATGAAATAAATTTCATAAATACTATTTATTTCATACTATTTCATAAAAATACATTTAGTTTTTCACAGCTTCACATATGTCATAAGACTGTGGTAACATGCTTATTTAAGGGTGTACAAACTTTTTTCAGAAATTCTATGAAGATTTTTCAGATAATATTAGATGTTCATCAACACAGGAAATGTCTGTGCTGTTAATATCTTTATGTAGGTAAATTCATTTGATGGTTACCAAGATACTTTGCTCTGCGCTTATTAAATGAAAAGGTCTTTGGTCAAGAATTTGGGTTTGCATGCCTTTCTGAGTTATGATTCCACATTCTCACTTTTCTATTTGATAAAAACCTCCATGGTCATTTAAATCATGATTCTAAATTGATGACTCAGGTCTTCAAACACAGAGAAGCAGCATTCAGTATCTATGCACCACAGATCTGGAACAAAATTCCAGAAAACTACAAAAATGGCCAACTTATTTGATACGCATCAATGATTTTGATGATGTCACTGGGCGAACTGTAATGTGTGTGTAACTGGTTCTTCCATTTGTAACTGTATTGTGTTTGTATAACTTTTTATTTTTGTGTTTTTATGATGTAAAGCACTCTGAACTGATTTGTTGCTGAAATGTGCCATTAGATAAACTTGATTGGTTATTCAGACGACTGCTTATGTTTCCGGATCATACTTTAGACACCCTGTTTTTATTTTCCATTTATGAAAACACAAGAAGGGAACACTGGTTTTGCTTTTTAGCAATAGCACCAGCTAAAAAGTTAGACGTGCCATGGTGGGAAACATAGATCGTCTCATGTCAGATAGAAACTATAACAATAGGATGAGTGTTGAGATGAGAGATTACTGGACGCTCCTTAAAGCTGGGGTGGGCAACCCCAGGCCTTGTGGGCCGGTCTCCTGCAACTTTTAGATGTGTCTGTACTGCAACAAATTTGAGTCAAATAATGAGGTCATTAGCAAGACTCTGGAGAACTTGACTGCACTTAGAAGGTGATTCAGCTATTGGATTCAAGTGTGTTGGATCAGAGAGATGCAGGAAAAATGGCCATCGAGGACCAGGATTGCCCACCTTGCCCTTAAAGCCTCAGCCACCATCCAGACTCCGTGGATTATTTAAAAGAAAGTAAAGAGGGAATATTTCTGGGTTGACTTATTTTTCTACTTTCCCTCTTCGATGATCCTGAGAGACTGACCTCGATCTACCCTCTCCTCTCTCACATGGTAACACCTATGACAGGCACCAACCTTGCCGTCACCCCGAACAGGACAAAGACGGAGTAGAAAATTGAAGGAAGACATTTTTTCCTCGCTAGAGGTATTTTTTATGCCCCCTGGGAACAGCAGGAAATAAGGAATAATGCCCTGATTTCCTATCGTTACAGGAGTTAATGAGGTACACCAGGAATTTACGAGATGTGGATTTTCTGATAATTATGCAGTCAGTGTTGGCTTTGCTTGGGGTCCTTAGTTTCCATTCTCTCTAACTAGGAAAAGCGTCACATCGCCTCCTGAGCTATGAGGGCTACCATGTAATTGCAGACTCTGGTTCTGAACAGACAGCGAGTGGGGGACTATTGATCTTTTTGAGATTGGTTTAGAGCGAGGCAAAACAGAGAAGCTCCAGGCCGGAAAAATCAAAACGACATGCCGAAAGTGGGTGAGACGCTTTGCAGATCTGATGGGGAGCCAGCGAGCCTGCTGAATTTGCTAAAAGCCACACCGAGAGACCGCCGGGAACCACAGGTAACGCCTCGACAATGAAGAGATTGGGGAGGACGAGCTGCAGGCTGATCCGATTGCAAGTTGAACTTTTCTTCTTCATTCAAAAAATACGGTCGTGTAGTCTTCGCCATTCGCTTTGTGTCGCTGCCAACAGACCGACCCGCTGTTAAATTCTCTTCTGTAAATCGACTGAATGAGTGGCGGCAACACAATCTATCCTCCTACTGTCAGCTGAAAATGGACCCAAGATAAAAGAAAAAGAGAGCAAGACGTGGCTGCCTGTGAGCTCTCACTCAATCCCGTGAGTTCAGGAGGGGCATGAAGCCCCCCTGCCTCCGCCTGAAAGAATCCATGTGTGAAAACAGAAACTGCTCTTTCCACCAAGAATTACAGGCTAGATCCCTTTTTCCCCCCATCACTGAGAAAACATCACATCTCTTTTTTTGCCCTTCTTCCAAAATGTGTCCTGCACAGTGAATCTGTTAACATGAATTCCTCCAAAGTAAAGGAAATGAATAGTGTTAAATAATGAGCAACATAACAGTGGTGATATGTCATTATTTTTGGTGAGACGGTAAAACGTTTGCCTGAGCACTTTAGGATCTGCATTGTTTTTAGCATCTGAAAGGAAGAGTGTTGCGTCGCAGCTCCGGTCAAAAGTGTCTTGTTTTCCGCGTGTGATTTAGTTGTGGAACATCTTGGACGCAAATGGCTGAGCGAGCGCAGAGATGAGCGAGGTGTGTGTGTCTGCATGTGTGTGGACATGCTTTTAATGAGCTGAGAATGTGAGGGGATAGAGGAAGAGGAGACGGAGAGGGTGAAGGGAATTACGCTCCGCAGTGCCGGTTTCGGTTCTATAATTTCATTTCCTGGCAGAGGTCAGTCTGCTCTGGTACCTGTCACTTTTTCCCACATAGATTTTTAGATTCCTCAGAGAAAATGTCCTTGCAAGAAGCTGGAGGTCTGCTTCTTGCTTTCTTACACAGGAGATGCAATCACTGATATCCAAAAACCAACATGTTTTATTTAATGCATATCACTTTGGCCAAATTGAGCATTTTTGATTATTTTTAGACAAATTTCTCAAATTAATCACATTGTATTGGTCACTGTATGGTGAGAACTTTGCCTTCTCAACTGCTTTAATTCACCTTGTCATAGATTCAACCAGGTGCCTAAAGTATTGCTCATATATTTGAGTCCTTATTGAAGCCATATTATCAAGCAGGTGCAGCAGAGAGGGAAATCTCTTTTTCCATCCCTTTTTCCATTTGTTGAACTGAGATCCAGTGGCTGTGGAGTACAGTGAACTCACTGTATGCACAAAGAAGCAAATTCGGCATCATTTGAGCTTTGTGATATGGCAGTAATGAGGTCATAAATTGCTGGAAATGATCAGCAGCGCACGTAAGTAGACTGAAACGTTTCAACTGAGGCACTGATATAAACTAGGATGAATCAATTTCTCCATCTATTTACATCTAGTTCTGATCCCAGACGAGCCCCCACATTTTCCACATCTCTTACGTTCTAATGTTGGTGGCCTTGTGTAAAGTGTAGACTCAGTTTACAGTCATTATATGACTAGCATGGCTCTCAGTGTGGTGCTCTGCTGCTGCAGCTCATCTCCTTCAAGGTTCAAGTCATCTGTGCAAAGAAGCGAATCGCTGATCTGCAGCTGCACTCTTCCTGAGCAAGAATGTGGCTGTCTGTAGGAGGTATTCTGCAAATGTTGGTTGTAATGAGTTGTCCTTTGAGATCATAGAAACCACCAACTCTAAAAAGTCATTTTCCTAAGACTTCTGACTTCAACAAGAAATCTGTGTTAACATCTCTGCTCTCGTAGGATATCTTCCTCTTTTTCTCTTTCTAAACCCAAGAATGTTGAGCATAAAAAGTCCCAGATCAGAAGTCTCTACAATACTGTAAAATACCATCAACCATGCCATGGACAAAATCACTTAAATCCATTTTTTAGTTGTTGTGATGGCTGCTCTAAACTGCAAACCTCCTTCATTTTCTAGACACACAAATGTAATGAGATGCTGCCATGATTGTAAGTAATTGAAAAGGTCAAATAAATGAATAAAGTGACTGGTTAGTGTGTTAACAAGAGTCATTTAATAAGCACTCTGTTGGTGTAATGGGTGCAACTGAAATGTCTTGACTCCTTTGTATGAAGAAACACTCATTCTAGACCCAGTGTGAACTCACTCATGAATCGGTATCATTTGGAACAAGGCTTTTGTTTTATTTTATTTTATTTTACCAAAGACAGAAATAATAAAAGTTCACACAAGCAATCTCTAACATCAACAACATCTTACCACACTCTTTTTTAGGCTCATCCGAGCGGTCCTTGCAGTCCTTGACAGAGTCACACACCTTGGAGCTGTCGATACACTCGCCGTTCTTACACTGAAACTTCAGGGGCCCTTCGCATTTTGTGGCTGCAGCAGAAAAAAAAGAAAGAAAAAAATTAGACAACAGCTTCTGTAAATCAGACATTTAAAATATTAATGTTTTGTTTGAGACAGTAAAAACAGGTCCATGTACTTGGGGGGAAAAAAAACATTAAATAAGTAAACATGAAAATAATTTTTCCAACTCAAGTTTGCGTGCAACTACACAAAAAAAGTTACAATATTAAAAATTTAAGTTTACGTTTTTATCTTTCTCACCTCCTCTTGTGAATTTCACTTTCCCTGCCCTCTTAGTTTGCAGGAAGCTGATAAATTATTCCTAAGAAGATGAACTTAGGAGACTGGTTTACACCGAGTCCATATACCACACAATCTACTGTCATTATTACAACGCCTTTAACAGCTGCTACATCTTGGTTTGTAGTCTTCACACTTTCGTCACCTCTCTGCGTAGCTGGCATTGCGATATAGCTTTAAATGGTCTGTTAAACTGCACCCAAGGTAATTCTGTCTTGTTTTATCCAACTGATGTCAGCCTCACAGATTCATAATAAATCACTTGTTCCTGCATTTAGTAGAACCTGCTGGGTTGAATTTAAACCAAACAACGGATGTTTTCTGCATTTGTGGAGAACTGCGTTTATTTTAGATAATGGAACAAAGAGCTGCTGCTCTGAGCTTTTAATTAGAGAACTGAAAGCAACAGACTGAATGTATCCACCTACTCAACAAGGTGGCACCTCACTGTAAACAATCTCACGGACCCAGCAGCTCTGCTGTGCTGCGAATCAATGAGGTTTGCCTGTTGCTCTTTTAAGTTTCCAGTGAGATTTGGCAGCATTTGCCCAAGTAGTACGACAACGGTGCACTATCGACAGCAGCTCTGTTTGTTTGTATCTCAAGTAACCCTTTGTGGTATGTGACAGTAAGATATATTTACACCTGTGATAATGAATTTCCTCTGATTCAGACAGTACAGAGGAACCTGGGGGCTAATAAACTCAATCTTGTTCCATTTCCAGCAGGCAGAAATTGCAACTAATTGTGACATTGTCACTTTGATTGGTACTGTACTCATTATTTTTAATCATTAGTTTATCGGCAATAAGATCACATACTGATGAGATTTTTATGCCCATTTTTACAGCAATAATTTTGCGACATTTTAAGATCCTGAACTCTTCATTGAGATAGGAAAAAATCTCCTTTCTTGCTATGAATGAATGTTCAATTGCTCTAAGTTAATTCATAAATACTATCTGAACTATTTTTGCTTTGTGACAGCATGCTTACACTCCTGATCAAAATTTTACGACCAGTTGAAAGATGTCAAAGCTTTACATTTTGCATTTTTGAAGTGATTAAAAAAGCTACATTGCAAAAAGCACAAAATCTTTGTCATTTGTTTCTAGTGCAAATATCTCAGTACATTCAAAATAACACTTGAGATAAGACTACACTAATTTACAAGTATAGTTTTCTCTAGATATAGCAGCTTGTTTTGAGTCAATAATTTCTTAATATTGATGAAAAAGTATTTATTCCATTGGTAGAGTATTTCACTTAAAACAAAACATTTTCCCATGTTACTTGTAAAATAATCTGCCAGTGAAACCAGTACTTGTGGTACTCAATCTATATCTATTAAAATGAGTCACATGTTTATACGAATATGTTATTATATTCACACCCCTGATTTTTTTTTCACACCCCAGATAGCTATGAGCTAGCATTTTTCTAAGCTAGCTCACAGTGCATTGTGAGCTAGCTTAGTTGTCCCAAGCCGAACATTGTATCAAACTGGCTCTGCCAACTTTCCTTTCCTCATGTAGCGTTTTCTGGTGCTGTGCGTTTCCCAGGTAACCGTGATGTAACCATCCACTTGGTGTAAATAAAGCAGTGACTTATCCAGCCTCAGAGACCCACCGTTGACACAGCCGGACTCGTCGCTGTGGTCAGGACAGTCGTGGACCTTGTTGCACTGTTTGATACCGTGGATACAGGAACCATCACCACACTGAAACTCATCAGGTCGACATGTCAGCAGAGCTGTTAGAGAAGGAGAGAGAGAAAACAATATAGACATATATAAAAACAAAATGGGATTCATGTTCTGATATTGATAGATCAAATCCTTTTTTTTACATTTTACCCATTACTAGTTTGCCATTTCGCTTTGCTTCTGAGACTGTGTCAATGAGCTAATTTGAAAAGATAATCGCCAGAAAACATGCATAAAAATCAGCAGAATTGAGTAATTACATACTTCAGCTATGCCAATTTCATTCAGAGTTTGATGCAGCCCAGAAAATGTCAACCCAGGGTTGTGTGATGAATGAATTTTAATGTAGAAGGCCAAAAGAGGGAGGCAGGATGAGGCCAAACCAAAATTCATTATTATCCCAAGACCAGAGCAGCTTCTTATCAACAGCAGAACTCCCCTCTGAACCCCATTAAAAAGCAATATATATGACTCTTGGGATGTGATTTCGTGTTATGATGAGATACGATAAGACCAGCACAGAGGGAATGTCTATGGTGACGCCTCAACGCAGACGAACACAGCAGATCTTAGTCTGTGTTGTGTTGTGTTGTGATGACGCGTCAATATCAGAGTGGAGATCTGTCAATAAATGATGTTTCATACAGATCCATGACAAAAAAAAAGTAATAACAGGGAAAATATATTGATCAGTGTCTCTAATCTGAAATATTTCTGTAGAAAATAAATTTTTTCTGACAAATAATTCCTTAAGTAGATCCTGAAAGTGAGTGAGTGTTCCAGAAATGTGTTCCTAATTTGAACCTGAGCACCTCCGTCTCTTGCAAACGCTGCTAAGACGACACCACACACCATGACGGTTTGTCAGACAAGCTCGCTGCACATCTCCGTAACGAGTGTAAGGACATGTCTGATTTTCACACTTTGGATTGGTGATCCCTGCTTCAAAAAAAAAAAAAAAAAAAGCTTCATAACTTCATCCACTCACTGTTATTTAGCAGAAATATCAAAGACAAATTTAAAGGGACAGGATTATGTGTTTTCCAGGCACTTAGTGTCACTTTATAGCACAACCAAGCAACTATTTTAACTTCAGTTGTTATAAAAGTGCCATGTACATCAAATATGAAATTTCATATCCTGGTTTAACAACTTGAAATTGGGCCTCTATCTCTTTAAAATCTCCTGCTCTTTATAAAAGTTGCACTGAGAATTAGCTGCTATAACAAGCTAAGCAGTTACACCAGGTGTTTGCTAATTGCTGCTGACTAGTCTGCAGGAGCTGCTCTGTGAGGCGGAAGTTGGGAAGCTTGAAAGCTGCAGCTCAGAGGAGGAGCTTTGTATTTGAAGGCGGGGCTAGGTCCACCCAGACGTTTCCCACAGCTGAAAGGTTACTGCATGAGATTAAAGGATTTCCACAGGGCTTATTACGCTGTAAAAAAAAAAATTTCATAAAGAGAGCAGCAGTTAGGACTTAGATCTGGTCATGCATTAACCTAAAACAGAATGTGAGCAATAAAATGGTTAATATATTAATTCAATAGCAAGCTGTCATTCATAAATCAGCATGCTCAGCTGATAATGTACTTGTTTTGGTGTGTGCTTGTGTACGTGACACACACATGACATCACACTCTCCAGTTAATTGATCTGCTGCTAATCAAATCCTTCTTTGTGTGCAACTGCTTCAAATGTAGATACATCTCGCTGAGCAAAAGAGTTTTAGAGCAATGAGCTCTGGCGCTATCATCTGTATGGCAGAATTTCTCTCCTTCAGAAGCAGTGTGTATAAACCCTGTGTGTGTTCGGACTGCGGCTACAAGAAAAACCTTTGAGATAAGAGGGTTCTGCTCTGTTCAGTTTCTGTCCTGCAGTTTAGAAAAAGCTGCTGCAGAGTTGGATGGTGGGGGTTGTGGAAGAGGACTCTAATGCTCACATTGTTTCACGCTACAGGAGCTGTTTGTGCACAGACACTGTGGTAACTCATTCTGTGTCTAAGAAACTCAAATGTTAATGTGCTAAGGTAAACAGAAGAAATTCTAACCGAAGCAAGACGTTTAAAAGAGGCTCTAAATGTTACTAAACTTGGATAAAATCACATGTGCAGGCTCTTAAAGGTGTTCACACCTTCTTTCAAAACCCCTAATAAATGTCTGTATTACAGTGTATGTTGTTCTCAGGACAGTTTTCATTAATACTAGGAGTGGTCAATATGGACTTACAATCTTATTGCAATATTTTGTGGTACTATTGTGATAACTGTAAAGATTATGATAAAACAGTTGCCCTTGTGGAATACTGTATGCATTCTTAGCACCACAAACAATTATTGTTTTTGAAAAATATCCCCATTCTAAATCAACTTTAGATGCCACTTTAAAAAATCCCACATAAAAAAGTGGGATTTTTATCACTAAACTGCAGACTATAATTGCATCTAATCATATTTTAAAATATATTGATATTTTTTAATGATCTGGTTTCAACAAACAATGGAGAAAATAGAAAAAAAATTACATTTGAAATCATACAGTGTTTTTTTTTTCTATTACAATAATGAAAAATTCTTACTGTGATATATTTTGTATAACAAATGGTAATCGATGCAGTTAATGCCCAACACTAATTGATGCCACATAAAAACTTTATGAAGACTGACCTTCTGAGTTTATTATAAAGTCTAAAAATGTATTTTCATGCCAACAGAGAGACCTATCACTATGTATTAGGTTGCTTTAGAGTCTGAGGACAATCTTGGACTGCAGAGGGAAAAAAAATGTTTACAAGCTGATATTATGTAAAACTGGAAACTGCTCAGGATTAATGAAGCCAGGGACACTCACGGCAGTCTGACTCGTCGGACTTGTCCTTGCAATCTGGATCTCCGTCGCATTTCCACGTCAGGCGAATACACTCCCCGTTAGCACAGCGGAACTCGTCGGCGGTGCAGTTGGCTCTGCGGTTGGGCAGGTAGGGGGCGCCGTCGCCGCAGCGTTCCGGGCTTTCGTCGGAGCCGTCCGAGCAGTCGGGGTCTCCGTCGCAGCTCCACATCACCGGCACGCACTCCGACGTGTTGCAGCGGAAGTGGTTGGGCCCGCAGGTCTGCGGCGCCGCACACTTGAGTTCGTCGCTGCCGTCTCCGCAGTCGTCGTCGCCGTCGCACACGTAGACGGCGGCGAGGCATTTACGGTTGGCACACATGAACTCTGCGCTGGGACACGCTTTGGCATCTACAGGCAGAAGTAACAAATATGTTAGGTTTTTAATATCAGAACTGAATTTTGTTCAAGAATGTTAAAAAGCTTTCCTGGCATTAAGCAAAAGCTGAAGGAGTATTATAGAAATTAAAAGCAGAGACATGATAATATGAATTAACTTTAAGCAGCAGGCCACAGAAGCAGAGCATATCTGACTAAAATAAAGCTGGAGAGGATGAGAGCAGTAATCACAAGAAAATGTGGAGAGGTTTCCTCTCCGGGGGAGTCGGTGATAATACAGCTCCCTCTGCCAGAAGCCAATCTTTCTCCTCTCTGATCAATCTGTGGCATGGCACCTCTCTGTGAACATTTTCTTATGTAAAGAGGGCTTTCATTTTTCAGCTTTGTTTTTTGTTTTGTTTTGTTTTGCTCAAAGACTATAAAAAGAACCAGAGTGTTTTTTTTGTTGTATCTGCCTTAAAGTAAGTTTTTTCCCTGAAAAATACTCAGTTTATATTAAAAGTTTTCATTTCATTGGTAGAGTTTAATCTTTTTTTTTCAGCTGTACTGACATCAGTACATGTTGCAAAACTGAAATGGAAATCACACTAGTCACATGGCAAACAACCGGATGTTACTACTGACGGAAAAGACAAAGAAGACGACAAGAAGTGGTAGGAGGAGGATGGCGTGGGATAGTTTTTTTTTTTCAATGACTTCTCGTGAACAAACTTACACGCGTGTGATTTAATTGTTTTGTCTTTGATGGAAGCACAGCAACTGTGAAATTGTGTTTTTTGACATTAGTAGAATATTAACAAAGTTTTGCGCGCGTTTGTAATGGAAACGCAGCTAATATTTAGCTAGCAAACCAGCAACTAGCTAGCAAACTATTAAACCCACTCCATTGAAAGTAACTACATTAGGCGAAAAAAAAACCATCACAACGAAATATAATTAAACAACTATGAAAAATCCTAAGCCCTGACTTAAACAATGTTTTTGTTTTTCTTTCATAAATACAGGTAGTGATCATGCAAATGAGCTAATTTTGTTTCATGGAAGAGTGGATAATTACTCAGGCTGTAAAGCTTTTGTTGTGTGTCTGGTGGCTGGTTTTTGCAAATACCTCTCTGTAGCCCTTGACCGGATGGCAAAAGTCGAAGCAGTTTGTGTCCAGAATTTGCCCTTAAGTATGAGTGAGTGTGCACTTGCATGGCGTCGAGGTGATTGACTTTCTATGTGTCCCACTAATTTTACACTTCCAAAAAGAATCTATATTTCTCCATTTCTTTTTCCTCTATCTCTCTTGCTGCCTTTTCCAGTTTTGTTCGAGTCATGTTTTATCTCGCTAAACAGCACTCGGGGTGGAAAGCGAGGGTCCCCACTGAGAGCCCACAAGCTGCAAGGTCAGCAGCAGGAAAAGGAATTTCATATTTATACAAACCATGGGGAGTTCAGGAGCTTCACACCTCGAAGCTTTAGTTGTTCCAGCTGGTTACAGGAAAGGACTGGTGTTTTTCCCTCATATTATCAGCTGTAATGCGGCGCTGTAGTTTCCGTTGGGCCAAACTGCAAATCTTACACATCATGTCTAACTAGTACAGATTGAGGAAGCAGCTCCATGTGAAGGAGCCTCAAAATAAAACTGATCAGAGGCTGCAGAGTACTTAATTGTGCTCCGGTCTCCTAATGATGTCCTTCAATAGACTCAAATTGAGTTCATCCCTTAAAAAAAGAAAGAAACAAGCATCATGGTTACTTACTGTTATGTCCATCGTCTATTTTTTTCTAATAAATCCCCAGACTTAATTTCCTGTCTGGTGCCATGATGGACCCAAGAGGGGTGGTTCATGAAAACACGTGTTGTAGTTTCAGCTCAGTAAAAGGGTGATTTTTCATTAATATTAATAAGCGCATCTGGTTCTGAAGTGGATTTCAAACCAGTGGCCCGGTTTCGCCCCAACACACTCTCTATCCTAATTTGGAGCTAAATAATTAAAGAGCTTCAATAAACATGTGCATTATTACACGAGGGGCAAGAGCATTAGCAGTGCGCGAGTGGCCAGGTTACACCAGAGAGGCACTCTGTTTTCCTCTGGAGAGATGAGTAAATGTGCTTAAAGACTTCTGAGGAGGTTCGATCCCACAGACCATCTGCTGACGATGCCATACAAGTCAGTGAGTTTTAACTGACATGAATAAATCAAATCCAGAAAACAAGTCGGATGTGAAGTGGAGGATTTTATATTATTTACAGCACTTGAGGAAAGCATTTGCCTCTTGACAAGTTTCTTCTAGGGATGCACTGATAGGAAAATTCGGGCCGATATCAATGTCTGATATCTCCATTACATGACCAAACAAAAAACTCTCTTCCCTTTTTTTCCTGAAACACAAACGACAACCGGATGAAAATAAACATGGGTTGTTAATATTGGCCCACTTTCCTTATCTGACATATATGTCATATTTAGTTACACACGAGAAATTAAAACGTGCAAAAAACTGAAATACCTGCATCATTCAAACTTGGACTAGATTGTTATTCTCACTTTTGTTTTATCAATCAAAAGTTGTCACTGGCATGAAACGGAAATAATTCAGGCAAGTTGGCCGATGTAATAAAACCGTTTCGAATTAAAGACGTTTTTCTGCTTGCTACAATGCAGAAATGCATTACATCATGACACAGAACACTGGTGTGAAAGAATTAAAAACATAAATCATAGAGAACTTAAAATGCTTGATCGGCATTTTCCGTTCTCTCTCTTTTTCATCCCAAAAGGGGAAAACATTTTTTGTGACCAACACTAGTCAGAAGTTGAAAGCTTAGCACTTTCCTAAACTTGGCTGCATACACGATGGAAGATTGTTGCCAGCGGCAACCAGTGGTTCAGATGAAGAGCAAAAGGAAGACGGGCTGCTCTGCCTGCACTTCCGTGACAAGTGATGAGAGTGAACTGAGGGTGTTTATGCATGAGAGTGAGGATGGACAGAAAAAGAAAGACAAATATCCATCCATCACCAGAAAACTAAAGCCTCCCCAGATTCTGATTTATAAAACCTTCAGTCAAATAAAAAGGTCCTCTGCTTCACAGAGGATGAACAGAACTAAAAAGATCAGTTTCACTCATCACAGGACATGGATATAACACATTCTGCTTGTAAAAATATGCATTGCACGACATGAGAAGCATCAATAATGAAAAAGAGATTAAAGGGTAACTGCACAGCAGGAATTAAACCCGACCGGACATGAACTGCAAAAGCAAACACACAAATCCTGACGTGGAGTTCCCTGGAGACAGACATGCTCAAAGATAAAAAGTCCAGGTTAACATGAAGTTCTTCATCACTAAAAGTTAAAGGCACTCAACTTTCGCATGGATTTTCTGCTGCTCAATATGAGGCTGACCCTGAAAGCTGTCATCGGGGAAAGGTACTATCAATTAAATGTATAATTCAAAATGTGGAGTTTTCAATTCGCAGGATGCCTATTTTCCTCTAGCAGAATGTGCAGAAGCTCACTGTGGGTTCCAGCTGTGTGAGGTTTGAAAGAGAGAGCGATCTTCTTTTAATTCAGAAGAAAAAAAACAGTTGAAGAAAAAAGAAAGTTGTAATGTGGTGGTTAAGAAAAATATGTTAAGCACCTACACATTTCTCAAGACAAACACTCTGCATATTATTTCCCTTTGTCTAATGACACTGACATTTTCTCATCAGTTAACACCTTAAACGATGTTTTCACACCTGACAGTCCAGTAGACTGCTGCATTTGTTAATATTGTATTTGTCCGCATTAGAGTTCTTTTACAATTTCACATCTCCACAAACGAACCGGACTTTCTAGGCAAGTTGGATTAAAGCGAGACTAAAGAGAGCTGGTGTGATTTGTTGAAGTCTATTACTGTTATTGATAAGGATGTAGCTGAAGATGTATTTGTCCAGGAAGAACACATGCACAAAACAGAAGGTCAGAGTTTCAGACTGTTTGTTAGCTAGTCATTGATCCAGGCGTTTGCTGAGGCCTCCACCTGTGTCTTCTGGAGTTTCTGATGAAGCAAATCAGGCTGAATTGGGTTAAATCAAGTAAAATTGCAGTGTCCAAGCCTGCGAGTCTGATTGATGCCGACCCACACAGGTGCATCTAATAAATACCAACTTTGAAAGAAGTGAATATTTATGCAATCACTGATTTTGGCACGTCATATTTTGATTTAGTTGTCGCTGTTTTGCAGAAATCAGTTTTCATTTTGACATGAAATTGTTTTTTATTAGCCAGGCGATTTTTTGGGGGGGAAATACAGTCACATTTTGTTAATCATGATTTATTTATAAAAGCAATAAAAGGGTAAAACATTCAAGGGGGTGAGTAGATTTTATAGCCATGATATACAATGTCACAGTAAATCTGGAGCTCAATGTTCCCCTACAGTCATAAAGTCTGCTGTGCAGGAGCATTACAGTTTCTCAGTCTGTGAGAAGGAAAGGCAGATTAAACAAAAGCTTCACACACTGTTCGACAGCAATGAGGTATAAATCTGGTTTAATTGCTCCAAACATCGTCATCACCCAACTGGTGCAGAGGAACAACAAGCTAAAGAGCAAGCTTAGCTTAGCTTAGCATTCAAACAGCATTTCCCAAACAATTCAGGCTGAAGGGAACAAACTTGATTTCAGTCACTGTCACATTTACAACTGTTTTGAGCAATTAGTTGTAAACTGCATAGAGACGCAACAAATGTTTTTTTTTAATTATTATTATTATTTTCATTATTATTATTATTATCTGTCATGTTTTTTCATTTTATTTCAGGCATACCATACAGAAACTATTTCTATGTGCCCGGCAGCTTTGTTCTGCAGAAAGAACCTCATAATATTTATTTAATAGGAAAACATCATTCAATCCGCCATCTTTAAACCTAACCGCTGCTGATTAATGTCGATGATGGCGTCACTGAGGACAGCGAAAGCCAGCTCAGTCCTCTGATGACCTAATTGTTGGCTCGCATTAAATAAATCATGACTACATCCGCATTCATAGTAAACAGACCCCATTGATGAAATAGGAACTTGTACTTGAATGACTTTCAGCTCACAAAATCACAGTGTTGATGATACTGAGGTTTGGATGGCTGTACAGTTTTTAGCTGGGTGTGGGATAGTAAACCACACCCATCAAATAGTATCAAGATAATTATTGACTGAATTTAAATCAGCTCTGTTTTTCTTCCAGTTAAGGCAAACAGTAAAGCTTAAGCCAGTTTTGTTGAGACACAACCTCAAGGAAATATCACCTTTCAACTACTGTGATGAACTTCACGCTTTATGCATCTTCAGCTCGTCCACCATCTCACTGCCTGGCTTTTGGCTGGAACAGACATTCATGAGTACATCTTACCCATTCCATCCTCGCTCCCTCAGAATTCAATTTTAAGTCCTAGCTTATAAATGCCTAATCTTGCTTCTCCATACCTATTTGTTTTCTTCCAGCCTTAAACTGGAAGAAACTGAAACACAACAAAGGCGAATTTGGCTGAAATGCAAAACTAATCCGCCCTCCGTTCCCTCCTCTCCTTCTTTTCCTGCCAATCTGTTCGATCTAAGCAGAAACTTAGAGGAAATCGAAATTCTTCTGCCATTTTAGCCAAAACAAGTGACGGAAAGCATTACGTCTCAATAATATCACCCAGGAACTGCGGGTTGATGTAATTTACTAGCGATTTAACCATGTTCTGTGTTTTGATTCTGTAATTATAACTACAGTGGAGTTAATGGACCCATGTCTCATTTCTACTTGTGTAAATATAATAGATTTGAATCTCGCCGTCACTCGGTTCTTACGAAACAAAGAGTGAAATTCAATGTATGTCAGAGTTCTCTGAAGTATTTCAATACTTTGGAGTTTATAGTAGTGGCAGGTTTATTAATTGAAGTTAAATATATTTCTAGGGTGGAACCATGAAAAAGAATAGCCTTGGGCATTACGGTTTTAAACTATTCATTACACTAAGAGTTTTGAACAGGGAACTCAAGTGCAAACAAATAGATATACATCCTTGGTTGCTTTTTGTACAGTTTTCTTTTCCTCCATCACTTAAATAAACAGAAAAATCACTTATAGTTTATACAGTAGAGCGCACGACTGGGTAAATACATGAAATCTACAGATTCACACCTACACAGCCTCTTCTACACACAGTCTGATATTAATAAAGAATAAAGTGAGGTGAGAATGTGCGAAAGTTTGCAAACATTCAGACAAGAATCTACATGCAAACGTATTAATATTCAAATTCCATTGAGCTGAATGTGTTTTGCTCAGGGTATTCTCTATCACAGGAGGAATCTACTGTGATATTTAACGCTTCCAGAAATCTGTGCCTCAGTGACAAATGTGTGTTTGTTTTAAATGCTATTGGTTTTTTGTGTTTACATTATGTCAGAGCACCATTTTTTTGATGGTAATTGAATAATGAATAATTTGTAAGGGTGTGAGATTTTGCACTCTTAATGCCTGGTCACTGAATTAACATCCAAGAATGTTTTTTTCTTTTGAAAAGTACAAAGAGGGACTGGATCTAAACTCTGAGAATGGGCATATTTAATGATTCAGATGACTGAGCAAATATTTTGAACAGTAAGTGAAACTTACATATGTGAAATAAAAAGGAAGAGCATTGATATCGTAAAGAAACACCTGGAAGTTGTTTCTTCACAAAACTAACCATAGATGAAATTAAGAAACCAAATAAATTACTTGAATTCAGAAAATTAATCTGTTGGCATTTTAATTTTTTAGGGTGAGCTCTCTAACATTCTACCACCATGTTCTTTAAAAATATTGGTGCAAGCCACTAAATATAGATGGATAATAGTTTACCTTCTTCTTTAAAATCATAGTAAAAAAAACCCCCAAACCCCCCCAAAAAACTTAAATGAAATTTAATAAAAAGAATAAAACCCGTCTGATAAAGATTACTGCCCTCCCTTATCTTAATGAATATTATACTCTTATTTCTTTTTATTAATGCAGACAATACCTAAAAATAGCCCTTCATTATCACCAGTTTTCCAGAAGAACAGATTAAGTTGATCTGAAACAGCATTTTGATAGATAAAACACTTAATGTAATGTAAAGGCATATTTTTGTATCTAATTGTAAAACAAAACACTGAAGAGATCCTAACGATTCGTAATCGTCTTGGTAAAAATTGATATCTGTCTGGTAAATAATTTTCAGGGTGCTGCAAAACATGATAGCAGAACATTTAAATCCAGGCTCTGTGTCGTCGTTTCGAGCAGCAGGGGTGCCGCGGCTGCATGGGAGCGAAACTCTGGTTGGAAATGAAGATTCTTGTGGAACAAATGACAATTTTACTTTAATGAAAATGATGTGAAATGAGGCGATGCCTGCGAGCTAGCTTAGGCACAGAGTTGACTTCACACATGATCCACGCTACGGAACGCATGAACCAATTTGAATGTTTAAGCTTTCTGAATCATCCTGCAGAATGTGTCACATTGCTGCTGCTGCTGCCCAGGAGACTGGATCTGTCACAATAACAAATACAAATCATCCCAGGAACGATTGCGATAAACCATTTTTAGCTATGTATGATGGTAATGGCATATTAATGCAAGTACAAAGATAAAAAAAAAAATCATTTCTAAGCAACAGTTAATGCTGGAAGTGGAAAAAGTTTTAAATATCCAAATTAAACAAAACAACAACAACAATAACAAAAGATTTATGAACTCTCTGCAGGCAAAATAACATTAAGAAAACTAAAAAGCAGTCATATTTAACACCATTCGGTTTTCAGTTCTTAATTAAACAAAAAAACAAATTCACAAGTGAAGAGGCTTCGAGATGCATCAAACGAAGTTATCTTCACGTTTCAGTTCACGCTTTCTGGAATTTATCCATGATTTTTTTACAGACTTTTCTGTGTGTCCGTAACAATTTTTACTTCTCAGTCTGAGCTTAGACCGTTTACATAAAAGTTTATATCAGTTGAACGGTTGTGCAACTTTTGGAAAAGTTTTCTTAGAATAAAGCAGTGAAGAACACTTGTCGCTTTTACAAAAAAGCAAACCAAATAAAAGTTTGGTTTCGTCTGCAGCCTTGGTTTATCGTTTGTTTATTTCTTTACCAAAGATGTATGACAGCTAAGTTAGAACTACCTTCTGATTTTTGATGTGTACGGCTGCTGGAACTTGACATTTTTTCAGATTACCGAACCGGAGCGCAGACACAGCAGGGAAAAACAAAATCAATGCCTTGCAGCACCAGATTTGATCTACAGACACAGTTAAAAGCTTCTAATCCTTGTTTCAGACATCCTCTTTCAGGCTGGTACTGAGCCCAGTCACTCTTCAGATAAACTGCTCCGAGGAGCATTTAATAGGTCTAATTTGTGATGCTATCATCCCCATTCCTTGCTAATGCTACAGCCAGCCTCTCTCTCTCAGCGGGTCACACTTGGCGCCATTTGTCCCTGCGGAGATTTGAGTCTTTGGCCGGGTGGACGACATCCTGCTGCCTGCCCCCCTTGTGTCACTGCTGAGAGGTTTAAGGCTGCCACATCAATACCGACATTAGAATAAGAGCAGGATTAGTCCAGACTAGACTGGGGCTCAATGAGCAGCGCAGTGAAAAGACATGTAAGCTAAGAAGGTGCTAGACTGAAAGTCAATAGAGTTGCAACAGCTGCTCCAGAATGAGTACACAAGGATAATTACTAGGGTTGTCAACGTTGATGTGATAAAGCCAAAAAGTTTTCAACTCTCTTGTTCAACCCTCACGTCGTGAGGCTGTGCTAGCTCAAATTTTCACATGAACTATGCTGGCTGCTCGTATGTTGCCTCGTCACACGAGTAGAAATGGATGGAGAGGGAGGTTTCTTTTTTTTTTTTTTTTTTGTTGGCTCTAGTTGTCTTTGTTTGAGAGTGGTCAGACAGGAAAGTGGGTAATGAGAGAGGAGGAAGTCATGCAGCAAACGTCATCACCTGCGCCGCCGCAGCTCCCCAAGAGAGGGAGGTGTCTAAATGAACTTTTAAAACAAAATGATTTCCTTATAAACTTTTGATACTAGACCTGGAGGACATTTTAAATATCTAAAATAAACGAACAAAACAACAGAAACAATAAATAAAATTATTTTGTTTTATAAAAAATAAATTGCTCTAAAAAAAGAGGCTTTTTAAGACTGAACTGACGACTTTATCATCTGGTTTTTGGTAGAAACAGAGAAAAGAGAAAAATGATAAATCATGCAAATGGAAATTATCGACCTCGGATTAATTTATCACATGATTATTTTATTTATTGCCTATTGCAACAGACCCAATTACTGTTATACAATAAACAAAGCCATCTTTAATTGGGTGAGTTGAAATAGAAGATATGTTTTTAATGTACTTTTTCTGACTTTCACACGGATTCCATCACATGCATTTTCTTGCTTTGATGAAAATTCACACAACACTAATCATATTGGGACATTCTGGAGATGTTTCTTAAAAATGTGCCATTTCCTCAGCTTTCAACTCAGAATATGTTCAGATTTATTGCCTCAATCACATTTTTCCTGACGTGAAGAGGAAAGCGAGCAGATTCTTCACGGCTCCTCAGAAGTAGGCCAAGGATGGTCCCCGAAGCGATTTGGGGGAGGGGGCTACCATACGTGCGAGTCACGTGATTGGCTGTGTATAAGGTGCCTTCATATTTGATGGCTCTAAGAGCTTCACAGAGAGTTTAAGAACTGTAGAAATCTTCCTTGTATCACCGGGAAGCCCCCTGTATCTGATGTTTCACACCACAGATCATTTTACATCAAAGAGGGACTCTGCTGTCAAGCACGGGTAGCTTAAATCTGGAATCACTTCGTATCCGTCAGAATATACAGTGACTTTCCTGCTGCGCTTTAATGCGTTGAACCTCTAAATAATGAAACCGAAGAGGATAAAACCTCTTCACATCTAAAAGTTCATCTGCACTTCTTATTTATTCACTTGTAAATTGTGAATGTTGCAGGTATTTATCAGAATATCTCCTGAAATGTGAGCGGCTGTAACAGAAAAAAATAATAAAAAAAAGACATTTGCTTCTATAAAGGAAGGCGACTTTATAAAGCTCACCTGATGCACAGTCCTCCTCGTCCGCCCCGTTCTCGCAGTCTTTCTCCCCATCACATCTCCATGACAACGAGACACACTTGTTGGTGGATCCCCCGCAGTCAAATTTCTCTGGAGGGCACGTCTGTTTGCCTGTGGATGTAGATCAAACAGACAGGGGAAAATTTCCGAGGTGAATTTATAGACCCATAGAAGCAGTAAAAAAAAAAAAAAAGAAAAGAAAACTACAAACACAACAGCCGGCATGCGGTTAAAACTCATCGGATGCTGCAACACTTGACTTTTACTATCTGGACCGCTTGTACAGCCAGCGGAAGGATCCTGAAGCACAGCAAAGGCGAATTTGGCTGAAATGCAAAAGTACAATCCGCCCCCTGTTCCCTCCTCTCTTTCTTTTCCTGCCAATCTGTTCGGGTTGGCACAGTTGATTTGATGCTGATTACAGCGTGTTTAATATGACGAATGTGGTTAATTATAAACCTTTGCTTACAGAGCCGCCTGAAGCCTTCCAGAAAGAAATCAAAAGCACAACCTACAAAACAAATCAGGCAGCCTCTTTTATCCTTAGATTATTTGTCATGCTGTTGTGGTGTTGCTTTATATTTGACCCTTCTGGGGCCATCATATGAATACCACTCTGTGAGGAAGTTGTTACTAAAGGAAGAAGACTCTGTTAGGCATCAGTGAGGTGAAATGAAGCACAAACAGTTGAAGAAGATATAAATAAAATTTATTTATAGGAGCAAAGTAATGATCAAGTAGGACGGGGTAATAAATCAATAATACATATTGCAATAGACACATGATCAATATCAACTGTGGATAAAACAGGATTAGTCTGGCAATATTTCAGACATTTAAAACAAAAAACAGATCAATTATCAACAGATCAACTGATATGAAAACATTATATTGTGATACGTTTTCCAGCCACATCATCCAGCCCCATTATGCTATCAAGGTACATGTTTACATGCCAGGTAACTGCTAACTGTGCTAAGTGTGTTGATCATACTAACATCTGACATAAAATGCTGAAGACAGTTTAACATATTCACTCCATAAACATGTTGTTGCTACTTCTTCCTAAAATTCACACATACTGCATTCTTAAAAAGCATAAGAAAAAAAAAAAGTGAACTATAATTTCTTATAGATTAAATGGGACCTACAATCATTCTTTCGGCTTAGATATTCATAGTATAGGTATCCCTGTCCCAGTTATGCACGTTGCCCGTGACAACCTATTTGCAGGCCCCCACACAGGAAGCAACATCATTATTTGCTGAGAACACGCTCCATAATGAACATCATTTGTGAGCTCTAATAGAATCGCTGATGCTGTCGTTAGTAATGTTAGCTGTACGTTTCATGGCGGGTTATTGGACTAGACAAGGAGGGAGTCTCTGAGGCCATGTTTGCACACAGAGCACATCTGTTCGTACAGTAACAACATTGTATTTCTGTTCAATATAAATTCCTATTTATCTCAGGCAAATGCGATTTGCTGAAGATTTCAATTAGGGAAAAAGAGAAAAATCTTGTGGATTGCAAAACGTTTGTAGAAGTTATTTTATTCAAACATCAGTGCCAGTTTATGATTTGTACCTGCAGAACATAATTTTTAATGCCTTTCCAGTTTCAGCTCCTATTGGTGTGGAGGTCTTACAGGTCAATTACACTCTGTGTGTAAATCACTTTGTTCTTATCACAGTTTTTCTTCATAGAAACGCAGAAGTGAATGTTTGTGCATCATTTTCATAGAAATAATTGGAATTCAATGTCTATTGTCTGACAAATAGTAATTGTACAGATCATATTTAAGTCAACGCTCATTGAAAGACATGGCTCCAGCCCCTTCAAAATAAGAAATGGATGTATTTTACCAATCTGCTGCAGTACATAATGTATGCAAGGGAGTCACCACTTCCATTTAGAAAACAGTGAGCACATAACTTTACACTGCTTTCATTGGAAAGAAGATAAAAAGAACAGATTGAGTTACTAACTATTCCACACCAAACTAATGCAAAAACTGCTGGTATGAACATGAAGCTGGCTGAAACCTGCCTGCTTGTTTTTATTCAGTAACACAAAGAGTTGAAGTTTCCAGTGACATTCAGGGTCGACTGTGGCTCTGTGGATCGAGTAGTTTGTGATCTGAAGGTTGTAAGTTCGAGTCCAGCGTCCTCCTGCCACATGTCGATGTGCCCCTGGGCAAGGCACCTAAACTCAAATTGCCTCAAGTGTATAAATGTTAGTGTTTGTGAGTGAATGGGTGAATGTGACTCTAGTGCGAAGCACTTTGAGTGGTCAAAATGATTAGAAAGTTCAGTCCATTTTCCATTCAAGAATACAGTTGGAGCTTCGGATGTACGGCAAGTGTGATGGTCAAATAACTATGTACTTATGTGAATCCATTATCACTGATATCAGGCTTTATTTTCCCTTTTCTATGTAGAGCAAGAAGCATTATGATTACGAGGCCTGTCATGATTACAAACTTTGCTAGACAACAAATTCTCCCCCATAATTATTAAGATAAATGATATCTTAATAATTAAGATTTCCATATTATTGGAAAATGTTTTTTGAGACCATTTTCCAACAATATATTGGTAATGGTATATAATATCCAACTTCAGCCTCTAAAGTACAAATAAACTGTCATTTTGTAAAGAACACTTACACTGAAACCGGGAGATATTTTAACTATCCGAAATAAAACACGGCGACCAAAGACAATAAATAAGTGAATAGGTGAGAAAAATGACTTGTAAACAAAACCATGAATAAAATACTTCACGGCGTCTCTGCAAACAAAATTTCCTTGAAAAAGTATTAATCATCAGAATGGAAATTATCAAGCTCATTTTATATTCACATGTGATTAATTGGCTAATTGGTTAATTGTTCATTGTGACAGGCTTAGGGTTTACTTTAAATTCTATATGCATACTTGAAATGCACACACTGTATAAAATGACCCAAACGTTTTTCATCTCTGAGTGACATTTATTGGGACTTTTTATAAAGTATAGTTCTCAAACTTCAGCTAAATGAAGCGATAGCAACATGCCAACCGCACTAACCAAACAATAGAGCTAAAAATATAAAATGAAAACATCAAACCTGCCTTAAAAGTGATTTAATGTGTAATTAGAGCCTAGGATTCATCCTCTGCCTGAGTGCTGCTGCCCTTGCAACAGTGAGAAGTTGACAGTAGGAAGGTAGGAGGAGGAAGTCTTGGAGACAGCTTGTGTCTGGGGAAAGCGAGCAGCAAAGATGGTTGATGCAGCCAGCCCATGACCCCTCCAAATAAAAAAATAAAACTCTCAGAGCACTGACGTGGCCAGCTCTCCCTGTTTCTACATCAGCAAATACTTCAGACTGAGAAACCCATATGCTACCGTGTTCTGTTAACTGGGAAGTGACATTTGCCTCGTACACAAACCACAGACTGAAAAACAGCTGCAGGTAAATGTCAAACAGATGATTTGTAGCTCTGAAGAGATTTCAGAATGAGGTGGAGAACTGAAGTCTGCTGTGCTTTGAACTGTCAGTCAACAATGTTGACAGATGTACGCTATTAAAATAATACTCTTGAAAATGTCCTGCAGCAATAAAGGAGATAAGAAAATATCATGGATAGCAAATAAGCAGCATCATCAAGCGGTTCTCGATTAGCAAACAGAAAAAAGTATCGAGTCGAGACGATAAATGTTTTCTGCTACTTTCATGCCGGCAACAGCGATGTCGAGTCTTTGTTCTGCGACTTGTCTTTCCCAGTCAAACCTAATTTGCTTCTTTCCAAACACGACTGTCAAGCACTGACAAGTGGAGTATGTAAATGCTGAACCGAAATGAATGCTCACGAATGAGTAACGTCTGAGTGCCAAAGAATACAGGGGCTGCTTGGAATTCACGAATCATAAAGAGATGAAAGAGGTAAAGAGGAAGGCGTCTTAGAAAGAGGAAATGCTGTTCCTCTGGGATGAATCTGTAGAACCTCGGAGAATGACGTGGAAAATCAGAGCAAAAGAGAATCGCTGAAGAAAGGAGGAATGTGTAAGGGACAGATGAATAGTCAGAGTGTTGCACAACCTTTCCCTTTTTTGTTCTACAGCTAAACCGAAGCCGTCCATATCAAATGGGAAGAGATGAGGGAGAAACGGCAGACTGAGCACAGAGCCGAGCAGAATGTGAATCTACCGGGTGGAGGGCGCGCTATCCTGTCCTTTTAACTGATGGCTCCTTAATGAAGCCTGAGCTCCGCTCCTTCAGATTCCAAAGATTTCAGACTAGAGCCATGCCGTCTCAATCCACATTAAGACAGCCAAAAGTTAATGGATTCTGGTTTCAAACAGTAACAGCTTAATAAACGTGCAAATTTGCCACAGACGAATTATGGGCTTGGCTCTCGTTGAAGACAAATCTACTCGTGGCTTCTGCTGCAAGACAAAAGAGAATTCATCTCAGCAGCAATGACACAGTGCTTTATATTTAATGAGTAAGGCTAACCTTGCTATTAGCGGCAGCTTTTTAAATCATAAAGCTTTACATGAAGAAATAAAAGGCTTGAAATCTAGACGAGTGAAAATCATTCATTCGTCACATGGTTCTGCTGTAACATGGCAGGATTATCACAGGCCATATAAGAACTATCCATCCACACATAAATCCAGAGCTACAGTAGGATGATTTAGATCACGTGTGAAACTCAGGGCAAAGCCGATCCGCCACAAGAACCTTCAAGATAATAGTTGTGTGCTTAAATATTATTTCATCAATCAAAACAAAGCAGCCAAATTTCATCAACATGAAAAGATGTTGAGTATTATTAGGACCAGGATTTATTAACTCGTTAATATTTTTTAAAGTAAAAATGGGATATTTTTTCTTTACATTGTTCCGACGAGAACCTTTGTATTTGCCCTTTTCTGGTACGCCCGTAAATTTGACGCACGAGCGATGGATGACGAATCTGCTTCTCTCAGCTCAGTGCTTCAAAATGGGATGCTGGAAAGTCTGTTATTGTCTTCAAGTTGTGCTAAAAGGAGTTAGCCTGTCAGCGAAGCTATTCAGGTCTAAACAAACAGCTCAATGCTAAACAAGTAACAGCAGCACAGACGTCTCCAATGCAAACGTTAATGGGTTTTTTTCAAAGAATATTCAAGAGTTCCCGAAACACTTGAAAGCTGAATGACAAAAATTGAACTTTGCACCAATATGATGGAGCGATGATCTAAATGCCAAATTCAAAACAACACATATCTTTGTTGTTGACCCCTTATGTCTATTCACTCAATAATTTAGAAGCAAAAATGTTTTTTGAATTTAAAATGTTAGTTTGGCAACTTTTGTCAATAAATTCAACCACAACTGGCCCTTTGTGATCTTAATATGGCCCTAAATGAAAATGAGTTTGACACCCCTGGTTTAAATCAAACAGTCCAAGGGCAGTAATTATTGGGAACACATGAACTAGAGAAACTAGCATCTATTCATGAGAAATAAACTGTCTGCTTTTCACCAATCCGGTGGGTTCTATTTACTGTGAGAGCACTCTGATGCATGTTCACCTGTAAATGTCAAGGTTGCTGTTCGGGTGGTGAGGGATCTGATTCAACACGTCCATCTCGGCGCTAAAACAGGCGCAACGTGCTACGGCATCATGAGTCATTCTCAGTTTCACTGCTTCATTAAGCCGTGTTAGGATGGACATGTCTCTGTCTTTGAATTATAGATCTGTAGTGAAAGAGAAACCCACTTGCTGCTTGGAGACAACAAGATGGAAAATTGTTATTCTCAGTAAAGTGTGTTAGCAAGGAATACGCTTTTGTTGAACATTAAATGCGCGAGTCCGACACTGGAGTGTTACTTCATTATCCAAATAAAACCACTGTAATCTGTTTTATTTTTTCCCCCTGCTGATTTGTTAGCAACACCTCTCAGACTTCGTTTGGAGGACATACTTGAACAGTTTCAACCCCATTAGACCAATAACATGCACATCATTTTCCCCACTAACTTGTTAATGTACAGCTGCAATCAGATTGACTTCATTCCTAAAAAATCAAATATGTTGAGCTGGATTCAAAGCAAGTAGGTTTATGTTTTACCGCTAAAAATTATGCCATGGTTACCTTTTGATAGATGCTAATCGCATGATTGACTTATAAATCAGCGTTACTATGGCATAAAGTAGCATAATGAAATATGAAGCTCTATGACCATTAGCCTCTGGGTGATGTAAATATGGATGTGTGTGAGGTAGCGTGTGTTAGTAGAGCAAGTGTGTGTGTGCAGTAGGTGTTTGTGCTAATGATTTATGTGGAATTGAAAGGGCGTCGGACAGCACTCAATACCCAGAACAGCATCGGTTCCTGGAAGCCCCAGTCCCCCCACCCCGCGGGGATCAAACCCCTACAGAACAAATGTTTGCCTGACATGGTCAAAGTGAAATTACAAAAATACATTTTCTCAACGTAAATACACCAATTTTGAAGAGACTCACGTTTCAACAAAAAGGTTTTGCACTAGGATTAGGTGGTTTTTCAGCTGTGTCAAAGTAGAAAACTGCAATCAATGGAAACACTACTTTGCATCACGCAATTCACCAACAACCGGATGTTACTGCTGGCAGAGATGACAAAGAAGATGACAAGAAGTATTAGGGGAAAGATGGTTTGTTTTTAGACAATGTGCAGCTGGCTCCACCAGAGCTCTCACAGCATCGCAGTTCATAAAAAGTTGTGTCATTTGAACGTGTTGAATCCACCGCTCTTCTGTAAAATCACAAAGTAAAATTTCCCAAAGATACTGCAAACATAGCAGCTTTCCAGTATAAGGGGCTTGTCACTCCAACGCCTGAATAAGACGCCGATGTCTCCTCTGATTGGCTGATAGATGATTAGCTTTTAGCACCATGGCTGAAATATTAGCATAACCGCATGGACAGTGCTGGAGTAAGCACTCTGTAGACAGTGCTAAGGAGTCAGATATCTAAGTTTATATATTGTTTGAATAAATCTGAGAATAAAACTATCATTGCCTTAGATTAATCTCAACACGATACCATTCACACATGTGGAAACACTGGTATAGTTGTCTGTCACTACATTTTATCATATTTTATTTGATTTCTAAATAATTGTAGCTATGGATATGTATGTGTACGTGTTTTTTTTTTGTTTTGTTTCTTGTTTTTGGTTGGATCTTGAGTCTGAAATAAAGTTTCTATATATCTTTCTTTAAACAAAAATGAGCATCTAAATAGGAAGACTTTTCATTAGATCATCAGAATTGATTGACATCTACCAACACTTGATACTTAATCTACAATCTAAAGTACATATGAAGTGAAAATTATGTATTCAATGCATTTAGAATGAGAATTCAGAATGTGTCCATCAGTGTGAGTAAAGTAAATGCACTTACAAACACATTACACTTAAGATCCACAATGCTAAGACATTAAAAAGTCATTTTAGTCACAAATACCCTGTTTTACAGTATCTCAATATGTAATTTAGGTTACATTGTGTTGTATTTGATGGCATATTCTTTCTCTATACAGACAACAGCTGAATTTCTTGGCTAGAACATTGTCGTATTCTCAGGAGATTTCTACTTCCTGGTTAAATAACACTTTAAAACACAAAACCCAAAGTCAATATAAGACCATGGCTTTGGCTTTAACTCCTCCAGAAAAATCCCAGCAGGATGTGAAAGTCAATATTTGTGAGAATTATGAAGAAACTTCTTTCATAGAAAAATCTATACTCCGCTCTAAATTATGCAACACGTGAAAAATTACATTAAAAGCAGAACACGGGGGGCTTTAAAACTTCCATTTTCTTTTAATTTAATTCATTTGAATAATGAAAGACTCCTGAAGGAGCAGGAAAACACCAAAGTTCACTCATGACTGTCAGCTCACAGATATGTCTTCAAAATCCCCGAGGACCAGCCGACACACGGACTTGAGCTGAACTTATTAATTTTGTCAGGAAGCGTCATGCGGCCGCCATCCCACCCTCACTCTTAAAGCCCATGAAACTGTCGCTGCTGCATTGTGGGAGCAGAAGGAGCTCCTGCACAGCTGGCTGCCGTGGCCCACTTCCTCCTTGATTACACGCTAATCTAATTTGAAAGCCAGGAGCTCTGGCACTTCACGTGTTTCTCCAAAGAATCATTCATTTTTCACTGCTCTGGAGTTTGACTCGTTCCGTGTGGCCCGGATTTGGAGTCATCAGAGCAGTGCTACTCTAGCGTGTAATTGGGAATCCAATCAGCGAGGCAGAATGACGCTGGCACAGATGTCTGCAGCACAAAGTTCAAAAATGTTTCAGCAATGTGTGTGCATGCGTGGTTGTTTGTATCACAAGTTTGGGTACATGGAAGACATAAAAACAAAAACATCTAACTGGAGCTGGGCCTGTAATAATTACTGCCGTAACACCAAATGTAATCTCGCAGTTAAATTAAAGGTGATATGCAGGGAGCGTTATCTATGTGTGAATATTCTATATCTGTAGGCATAAATCTTGTTTTGCAGCTCTGACCAGTCATGTCTGGCCTTACTTGGATGAAAGGAACTGTATTTGATCAATACGATCTTGGAATTGGAAGATACACTGGATTTCCAAAAGTGTTTTCTCATCTGCCTTCACACACACTTGAACTTGAGTGACAAATACCTATGGGAATCTAGGAAGATTTTCCACAAGTTTTAGGGTGTTTATGGAAATGTTTCTATCCAAAAGAACATTTGTGAGATCACACACTAATGTTAGACAAGAAGGCCTGGCTCTCAGTCAACCTTGAAGGCTTGGCCAGCATAGGCTTTGTTCACTTCCTCCACTGCTAAAACTACAAAAAGACTACAAATAGAAAACACAACAGAAAATTGACATCATAGTTCACAACTCAACTTTCTATTTCCTGATTGGCCAGGATAAAATTCAACCCGAGAAATCGAACTCAAATGGAGGAATCCTAAACTGGAGCACTGAAGGGAGAAGAGAATTGAGCGGAACAACGACCAGGCTAGCAAAGTCTGTAAATACTTTGGTAAATGGGATTTCTTGGTTTTCTATTTTTTATGTATTTGGGGGGGGGGAAAAACTCAAAAACACAGAGTATTTATGCATAACATCTTGAGGAGAGAAATCAATTTCATACAACTTGGAGTAAGGCTGTAACACCAAAATGTGGAAAAAAGTGAAGCCCTGTACTTTCCATGTGCACTGCCTACAGATGTTCGCTAATTAGCTACAGATTACATTCCAGATGTATGAATATTGTGTCTAATTTAAAGTACCAATTTATTGGTCAATAATAAGCATCAGCTTATCCTTTTGAAAGTTGTATTAATTTAATTTATATCGAGCATGCAAGCTGATTGGGTCATTGAGTCTGTTACTCCACAGTCAGACAAGTAGTAAACTGAGCCTCATGACAGACGATGAGATGACTGTAGCTCAAGATGCATTTCTAAAATGACCACTCTCGAGTTTCCCCCTCACTCTTTTTGCCTCTTTGTTGTGTTTATGTCCCAGCTGGAGTCAGTCAAACAGCAGAGAGACAGCTGTGGTGAAGATCTCATTAGGAATCCCCTGTTCAGTTGACGCTGTGATGATCTGACTCTTTCCATGTGAAGTCATTATCTAGATACCCAGAGGCAGTAATGTTAGAGCTTCTTATGCTCCAGCTGCTCTTTTTACATAAAACCATATTTCCATCGTGACCTTCTGGACGCCAACTGGAAAATAAAACCTCCGTTCAACTTCTGGAATTGAAATTTTTCTAATTTAAAGCATCAAGCTAATGCATAAGAGATTTCCATTTTGATGGATTACTCCCAACCTGGGACTCGTATCTCTTTGTTTTGCCGCCAAGATATGAATCCTTCCTTCATAATCTTTAATTGGATTCCCAACATAAACATGCTGTCCTTCCAAAAGCCTTTTTATGTGAGAAGCAATGGGGGGATTCTACTTGGCTGCTACATTATTTAGAGGAAACCCAGACCAACACATTCACAGCCAATAAAATGTTACAGAACTTGAATGACAACCTTCTTTCATTTTCAGCATGGTTTCACATTTGCAATCCCTCCGAAGAAACATTTCCAGGAGTTTAAATCTGAAAGGTATAGTTACTGAGGCTGGAACTGAAGTAGTAGACACTCTACTGGAAAACCTCTTGCCTAATCTAAACAAAACTAAAAAACAAACCAATGTGGAAAACTACAAATACCACCCATTTACCAATTATTGTAAATATACGGAAACTACTTCTTTAGACATTATTCACAGTTTTACACATTTCATGCAGTTAAAATCCTAGTACAGCACTTTAAGCTTTCTGATAACTGAAGGGTAATCAAAGAAACAAGAAGACAAAGAAATATTAAATCAAAGGGAAAAAAATTATTATTAACCTCTCATGCTAGAGATTCTGCTCCATTTTGAAATGAACTCACTTCCATTGAGGCCTGGCAAGTAAGACCAATGAAGCCGACACCAAACGCGAGCCAGGCAGCATTCTCGGGTTCTCACAGCTTGGCAGAGATAATCGAGGGCTTTCTTGTACTCGCCGTCAGACAGCATTGAGTTCTAGAGTGAGTGGGCGAGTGGAGACGGACGAGATGGCTGAACCGCCACCAGAGTAAAAAAAAATTAGTAACTTGAACGCAGGTTCCTAGAGACCCGTGTTAAATCTAAAATGTCTGAGGTGGAGGCACAACACTGAAACCAGATACAACGAGAAAATGGCCGCAAAATTCTGCTCATTACAAAAGGAGACAGCTGGTGCCTGCAACCGAGACAAATACCACAGTCGACCAAAAAGACTAGTTTCTGAATTTGAATTCAAACTTTGGTGCCATATTCATTTTCATAAGCAATAAATGGTGGCAAGTTTTACTAAATCAACTGCTGAGATCTAGCTTAACCATAAAGAAGTAACAGAGTGAACTGAACAGCAAATTGTGTTGTAATTAAAGGAAAAGACTAACACTAAAGAGCAGAACCCAAGAAAAAACAGAGGAACTCAACACAAACAATTTACAGCTAAAGACCTGAATGGCAATGATAAATAAATAAAAATTATCCAGAAACAAACAAGTGAAAACCTCTTACTCCTTCCTGTCAGTAACTTCTTGGTCATTTTTGCCAGTAGTAACATCCGGCTGTGGCTCATCTAATGCAAATAAATTGTTCCCGTTACCGTTTTGCGAAATGCATCCATTTCCGAAATATCTAACGCAAAAACTTTTTTTTTTTTTTTTCTAATTTGAGCTTTTTCAAAACTGAAGTCTTTCAAGTAAATAAATTTGTTTTCGTAATTTCAATTTTCTCAATTTTAAGATCAATGGAAATGCAGCTTATGTTGCTAGGTGGTAGGCCTCTACTTACAGCAACTTTTGCTAAAGTAGACAAAACAACAACCATTTGGTGCAGGATAATATAGAACATGGTACTTACTGCACGTCTCCTCTGCCTCATCAGAGCCATCTGGACACTCCGGTTCCCCGTCGCATCGCCACCGGCCCGGGACACACTGTCCGTTTAAGCAGGCAAACTCAGCAGGGGCGCACGTTTTCCTGGCTGTTGAGAAAAACAAGCACAGCTTAGGTCAGAGCGTGTGAATGTAGGGAAGTAAAACGTGTAAAAACACGGCAGTCAAGCCACTCTAGCCAGAAACTGTACACTTGATATAAATCCCAGCAAACATCCTCTGATCAGAGGAGATCAGTCTCATCATTTCTCTCATTATTCCTGCCTAGACTTCGCCATCGCTGACACCCAGCGCTAATTATTTCCACTTCCAACCATTTCAGCGACTCTTGTTCATTGTGCCGTCTTCCCCTCGCTCCATCTGTCTGATCGACAGACTGAGCCTCTTCCTGCAGGTTTTCTACCGCAGAGCAGTGAAATGGATGCTAATTGCTAAATCTCAAGGAGGGTAAACGTTTTACCTTCCAAAGCTGTTTAGACAGCCGGAAAATATATCAAGGGCGTAAAGAATTAGAGACATTTAAGGATTGTGTCTGTTAAGGAAGTTGGGAGAAAATTATGACCATGAGTTCATCACAGTAGCTTTCTCACTAATCCTTAAAAAACATAAACAAACGCTCTGCACAGAAACTTTGCCAAAGACTCGAACACAGGCAGAGGTCAGAGTCAATCAATTTCCTGAGGCTGGTACTCCAGGAGGACTTGTTGTACACACTAATAAATCACTGGCTACAAGCCCTCAACACAGTTGTCTGGTCTTGTTATTCACACGTAACTGTTGCTGGCTCATTTTCCATTTCCCATCGCAGGACACTACAAAATGGATGTGTAGCCAAAGTAAGCAGTCAGCAATCTGAGTACACGCTCGGACTGCCTTGCAAAAGTATTCATACCTAGACTACACTTGGAAATGGCCCTGTCACAATAAGGAATATACCAAACCACAGCATAAGTTAAAATAGGCTTTAATTTTTTTTCCCTTTCAGTGCTCCTTGGTATAGTTTGACCAAACTTTAAACTTATGCTGCTCTTTAATATTATTGAAAAGCTGCCATTTTGAAAAAAATACAGCAAACATTTGATACATGGTACAGTGTGGTTAGTTTGTCTGTTTTCTGTTGTAAATGTCCAAACTGGGAGTTTTGCTTGTTTTCAGTGGCTGAGGCTAATGATTAATGTGGCTTTGAAGAGGAATGTTTTGTTGAGATTTCATAATCCAATAAATGTATTGTTTTGGTGTTTATTTATCTATTTTGGATATTCAAAATGTCCTCCAGTTAAATGTTCTTTCAAAATCTAATTTTATAAAACTTTAAGAGATTGTATTTTCATTATCATGCCTTAATCATTATATTAGTTGAAAAAAATGGTCTCAAAATGACAGTGATCATTTATTGAAATTATTTTTAGGGCAATTTATTGTCCAGCAAAGTCATACAAAATTCTCTCTTTATCTGACATCAGCAAACTGACAAGAAAGGACTGGTAAACATAAATGGTGTCATATCAGTATAATAACACTTTGACTGAATTCAAGTCAGGTAACGGTGATGTCTTTTAAGACCCCTGTTTTAAACCAATCAATAAATCCCTTTGTTCTTTGCCTTTTTAATGACAGATGCTGCCACTTCTGTTGCCTTGATTCATTTGTATAATGGTTAATCAAGTGTGTTTGTCTAGTTTCAGGACTTCGGGGGTAAATGTGAATGAGTGAGAGCTCCATTCAGTCATTTTCTATTACCACCCAACCCTGATCACGGTTGGCAGACAATCATAAGTTAAACTCAGATTTTGTCTAAGAATTAAGTCAGAGAAAGCACAAGCTACTAATTACCAAAGAAAACAACTATAGCCAGACTAACTAGCGTACTATCAACCAAGCACCTACTTACATCAACCCTTCTCCTTTGAATCAACAATCGATGTTCTTGATAAGACTGAAAGAGCTGGACTTGTCAGGCAGAGGGTATTTGCAGTGAAGGTCAGCTGAGAATCAGCCGTTATGTGATTTTCCTGACTGAGAGCCGCGAGAAATTCCTCGCTGAAAAGCACTCGCACAAGACGGCGATTATCGCTCACTAATTCTTGCAGAGTCTTCTAGCTGCATATGGAGCAGTAAATGTGTTTGTCACAAAGTCTTTTATGCTTTTCCTGCAAAATGCATGAACTGACCCGGTTATGCTGGAAAGAAAAACAGCAGCATTTTGCTCTGCTTTTCTTTTTTGTTCTTTCAAGTTCAGGTGTTTCTTGGCATTTCTTCGCATTTGTCTCTGTCTTATTGTAAACGACGAAGAATATAAATATGTTTGACAGTAATTTTAATTCAATAAGAAAGGAAACACATTCTTCAGTATGAGGCTTATTTTTCACTTCTATCCTTGGTGGCAAGCAGGAATGAAGACCATTTAAAAAATATCAAAGATGGATAGCGCAGGTAGCAAATAAAGACTGCGGCATTGTTTGAACATTTCAATCGTAGTAATCTCATCAGTCACATGGCATATATTTGAAATATATACCTTCTTGGCCCCTCAAAGAACCTGTAATTTATGCTAAAATGAAGCTGCAGCTTGGCAGTAGGTGGTAAAGACATCCTGCACAGAGAGAGAGCAGCCAACTCCAACCTTCAAAAGACATTACACATCCTGCAGGGGATATTTTAAGATCATTTATTCTCTTTTATTTTAGAAAAGCAAAAGTTAACTTCTTAGTATTATCACTGAAAAAATAATGTGAGTTAAAACAAAAAAGAAAATAAGACAAACTGATGAAGACACAATTCCAGATGAAAAGCTCTGCAGCACTCAGATGGTTTGGACTTTTTTTGATTGCATGATGAATGAAAAAAAAAGAAAACATCACTGATGGGCTGCGTATTGTATAGGTCCAACGTCTCCTCATCATGCAGCTACTCAGAGAAAAGGAGCTTCCAACCCAATCCAGCTGCGCTCTGCTCATTTCAGTCGAGGGCCACGAGGGCCACAGTTCACTTGGCAATAATTACCCCGGCCGGCTCGTACCATCTGCTTGGAATTACTTTTTTAGTTTTAATTGGGGGAGGGGGAGTTTGCAAATGTTTGGAAAGGAGTGAGCTTCATAGGCATCGAGACAAAAGTGAGATGAGAATCAGCAGGCAGAAGGTCGATCCGCAGCACGGCTAACGGAAGAGATGCACACAATTAGATCCCACCACACCCGTAGACAAACTATCGCTGCCTGCCTGCTCAATTATTAATCGCCGATTCCGACACAGGGACACAGATTTAGCACATCAGAGGAAAAATCTAAACAAATGCAGGTTGGTGCTATGGTGAGTCACTGCTTATCAGCATCACAAATAGGATATGACTCAGTCAGAATGACGCCTATGTGAACACAGACATATGGACCGAAAGACTTTTCTCCCCTGGGATCAAAGTTGCCAATTTTTGCTTTTTTTTTTTATTTCCTTCTATTGGTGAATTTCAGACTGTAATCATTTGCTTTATCAATTACTGTGACAATTACTCAAAAAAGCATTTGTCACATTCTGCTGATTTTTCATCTAACCACCTAAACTTTTTCATACAATATTAGACATACATTAAAATATTAAAATAAATAATTTTGTTCCTTTTTTAAATAAAAAAATTAACATTTTATAGTCTAAAATGCAATAACCTGCCATCTTTTTACTGTTGAGCATTTGCAGCAAAGGATGCATGTGCACCAAAAAGAAACTACTTCCGACGTTATGCGCACACACACACACACCTAGAGAGGCCAATTAACCTGACAGTCATGTTTCTGGACTATGGGGGGAAGCAGGAGAACCTGGAGAGAACACACCATGATAGAACATGCAAACTCCATGCAGAAAGATTCTGGACCTTCTTGCTGCAAGGCAACAGTGTTACCAACTGTGCCACCCTCCCAGTCTTTTATTTTACAACAAATTATATAAAAGTCCATTATTCATTTTTGGTGACCCTGAGGAGCCGAATGCAGATAATGCAGTGATAAGCACGTTCCCCCGTGTATCAAAGATGAATTGCCTCATTAGCTCAGAGTGAAGTATGGGAGTGTTGTCAAAACAGGAGGCATTATGTATCCTGTCGGCCAAAAGCAGCATGCAAATCACCAACCTCCTAAAATTAATGGGGTGTGATGGAAGCATAGAAAATGCAGCCCGGCATCAACAAATCCTGAGACAAGCCGTTCTCAAAATTGTTTTTGTACGTAATAATTGAGTTTAATTGGGCTGATGCGTGAGTTTAGCTGCTTTCAAAGTGCCAGGTGCAGATTTTGTTTCCAGTTTTTATTTACATTTCCACGGTTATTATGTATCCAGAAGATTCATGTTGTTATTTTAACTATCGTAAGGCAACATCAAACACTTTCTGCTCGTTTATATATAAACTTTTGCGTCACTCAGTGGCTAATAACGCAATACCTGCCAATAATGTAATTATGGTGCTTTTTAATATATGAAAGAGGATAATGTAATAAATTTTGAACAAATAGATGGATGAATTGATACTATGAAAAAAAAAAATGTTAAAAAAATTTGATGGTATTTTACCAAAGAGGGAGTGCTGATATTATTATTCTAAACTTGTCTACAAACCCATATCAAGAGGCCGTGCAGTATGTCAACAGCTACCTGGTGTGATTCAAAACACAGCAATTTCTCTAACCTTGTGTACTGACCAAAGACACACACTGTGCTAATTATAGTCCCACAGCCTCCTAAATTACATTATTTCTCCTTTCCTGTCAGCTCACATTGGCACAAGTACTTGAAGCAAGACTCTGGGAAGCCTCATTATCCCCTTGGAGGAAACCTTGCAGTGATTTATGTTCAGGATATGTTGGTAGACGTCTGCGGGCATTTATCTTGAAGTCAGACGGATGACAAAGTCTCATCAAACATGAACACAAACAGGTGGAAGTGTGTCAGCGCTGCTGTGAAAGAGTAGACACTGATACATTTACTGATGTCAATCACCTCATATGTTCAGGAGTTTGCAGCACATTTGTTTATTCTTGCTCATTAAAGGGTGCCTCCTTTCAGACCTTCAAGGCCATAGGAATGATTTATAGTTTATCATACAACATATTGATGTATAGTTTTGGTCAAGCACTAAAAAAAAAATCCTGAAGGGCTGGATTTGAACAAAAACACAAACATACAACCACATCCACAGGTTTTGCCAAATACGTTTCTACAGGCATGACTCAACTTCACATTTGTTTTCTGCTCTGTTTCCTAATTTATTCTAGATGTATAACAACATTTTCATGCTACATATTGTATCTGTGTACAATCTGAATGTGGGGCGAGGGCAAAATCATCTGGAGACTTCGGCTATTGCTAACTAAAGCATGCCATATACTTTATCTGCTCTTTAAGCACATGTGACATATTTGCTGAGATTAATGCTTCCTTTACTTGTGGTTGACCTATGTCAGCTGCACCCCAAGCAAACCACGTGGCTGCCTTTTGCACAGCTGAATGTTGCAAAACTGTTCATTATTTGGCCGATCCGCTTTGTGTGTCATCAACAAACTGGTTTTCATCCTGGTTTGTAAAACAAATCATACTGCCAATCAGTGTGTGATATGTGTTAGAGAGGAGCTGAAACAACAGTCATTAAACTTCGTAATGTTCAAAGGGAAAGCTGTACGTTTCTGATACAGAAGAACAATTTTTCACATAAATTTACACGGGATGCCAATGAAATATGTAATAATCTAATTAAGAAGTTTTATCACAACAGTGACAAAACTGCCCTGCACAAAAAATAGCTGGTAGAAGCAAGAGGCAAGTACAATAAAAACTAATGCTGTACAATTATATTAGAGAATTTAGTGACGACGATAGCAATGGTAGATATTGCAATAATGAGATCAGTTGCAATATGGCTATTTTTTCCACTCCTTGCTCTTATTTGTGTTTCTTTGAGACTTTTAGCATTTAAAGTAAATCTGATTTTAATCTTTTCCCCTCCCGCCATTAAAAAGAAATTCCGAATGTCAGAAAATATCTTTTAAAACTGGCTTTTATTTCAATCATTCCTTCCGTGAACTGAGTTGAATTCAAAGTTGAAAACAACAGAAGCTGTAAAACACAGCTGCCAAACAAGTTCCTTGGTGGACTAACATATCTGATCAATAGAAACCCCACAGGTGTATTGGTGAAGAAAATAAAATCCAGGTTTTCCAAAAATTAAATATTCAGAAGCAGAAAAACTTAATGGATCTTGATGCATTGACGTTTGGTTAAATGTGAGAAAGAGATAGGCAATTCTGGTTATACTTGATACAATCCAGACAAGCAGGACTTCTTTCGCGTCTAAACTAAACAGAGACTGGATAACACAATTTTAATGTGTCCTCTCTATTTGGATCTCTTTTGGCTGGAAGAAGCTCTTGGGTCGGAGTGGCAGATGCTCAGTAATGGGAATGAAAGTGATCAGACATATCAGGTTAAGTATAACACCAAGCGCAGAAAGTAATTAAACCTGGAGGACCTCTGTAATGAGATGATGGGATTGTATTAAAAGTGCTTGACACATCCTCATGTTAAACTGCTGGACAGACGCAGTCGGAGAGTGAACCGAGTTTATTACCTGCAATCATTTATTAAAGGTTCGCTTCGCTGTACTGTCTTCCTAAAAAGCCTCTATAATAATCCTATTGCAGCACATGAGACGCAACCACCATATAATGTCTCACAGCTCTCATTTCCCACTTTTACTTGAACATTTAACCTGGATTCAAGTAGGAATATTACATCCCATTATGGTTTTAAACAACTTCTCGGTGAAGCAGTTCAATCGGTTGCACAGATCTATAGAATGGGACCTGATCGCCGAATGGATTCCTGCCAATGATTCAGCGTGCAACACAATCGAATCCCTGCTTGTGAAATGCAGAAGATTCAGTTTCAGGAGGAACCTACACAACAAACAAACAGTGGGAAGCGTTTTGTAGCGGGATGTAATGAAAGCTCGGTGAAGGTTAACGTAGGCGGCAAAGCTGCATGCTACAGACAAAAAGCTTGTTTTACAAACCCAACTATTTTCTTTTTAATCTGAGTAAAACAGATTATTACCGTTTACGTGACTCAATTTAAACTTTAGCATTACCTCTGGGATTTTCCACAGTAAACTCAAAAGCAAAGGGAAAATATTTTGGGTGAAAAGCTGAAATATGACAAACAGCCATTGATGAAACAGTCTTTATTGCAGTTTGTAAATCCATGCCAACAGGTCAACTATCTGCTCTTTTTTCCTGCTGAAACAAACGCAGGATTTGAAAGCCTTCAAATCCTGTTTGATGACAAGAGTCAGGGGGGGAAACAACAGGGAGCTTCAAAGACTAATCCTACCAGACAGATGGATGGGTCTTCTGTGTTAAGAACCCAAACTATATACTTGATCTAGTTTCTTTAAAACTCATGGCTTTAATGTCAGGGAAAGGAAATTCAGTACCCCAGATTTGTTTGTTTTCTGATTCTTAGTTACTTTTACAGCTAAACTGTATGACGTCTTGAGAAATAAATAGAAATCTGCCTCAGAGCTCCTGTTGACAAAGTCTTTTTCATCCCTCTGTGGAATGAGCAGCTGAAACTGCTATCACTTCCCTGCAGTGAATCTGTGTGCTTTAACAGAAATCATATTAAAAAAAAAAAAAAAAAAAAAAGAAATCTACACAAAAGCCTTCTTACAGAGTAAAATACCATTCAGTTCAAATTGAGATTCTGGGAACAAAACTTCAATATTCTGCAGAGTTTTTAAACCTCCGCGCGGTTAATTGTGGAGATCTGAGATTTCACGTTTCTCATCGCAATCAAAGCTACCGAAACAGAGCTTCTCCGCTGAGATCTCACATTTCCGCTCTATAACCTTTAACAATAAAGGAACGAAGCTCGGCTTGCTCTCGCAATCTTCCACAGAGATGCTTTGCTTCGCAGTCGAACTGTTAGCAGCAACTTAACCCTAAAAGGATGGAAGCGAACATGCCGTGATGGGTGTGAAATGCCTGAGTGGTAAAGATGAGAGGAGGAATCTACAGAATCCCAAAGCAACTCCCTCCTTCACTTAAGTAAATCTTCCCTCAGTACTTCAGTGCAGCTGAACACACAGGAGACACCAACCACTTAAAGATCTTTCTAAATCTGTCAGAAATAATTAGAATTGCCGACCGAATGCGCTCAGTCATTGTTAAGACCCGAGACTGCATACATACAGCATGTCAAGACAGAAAACAACTCACTCTGGAGTCATGTTAGCAGCTCTTTGTTTTGAATTAAACAAAAAAAAGACTTTTGAATAAATATTAAAAATAAAGTATTGTGTAAAAACTTTTTTTAAAAGTTTTGCTCTACATCAGATTACGTTATTCCCTCATCAAAAACAGACGTGGAGTGTTGCTTTGATTTGAGAGCACCTCTCCCCCACAACGCTCCCACTCAGCTCCTTCAGACTAGCCAGCAGCAATTAGCAAACACCTGGTGGATCTGCGTTTCTGCAGAGTTCATTATAGGAGCTACTTTTCAGTGGAAATCTGGTAAAAATGTTAAAGGGTTATAGAAGGTCAATGTTGTGATGATTTCCTGAAGGCAGAGTTTGCAAACTAGCTAAAGCTATAAATGTTAAGAGTTCAGTATGTTGCTTATAAATTTTTTTTCATTATATTATACTTAAACTTGAACGAGGTTTTCTGGACTAGAACCAAACAAAGAAGCAGCATTCAGCTTCTATGGACCACAAATCTGGAACAAACTTCCAGAAAACTGCAAAACAGGCGAGACCAAATCAAGGCTAATAATCCACCTGTTTAGAGTTGCATTTGGACCATAATAAATGAAACACCATATTTAACCGTCGATGATTTAAATCATGACACTGGACAAATTGTAACGTTTGTTACTGGTTTCTCAAATTGGTGACTGTGTGATGTTTTTATGACTTTTTATTTTTGTTTTTATAAACTTTGAAATGCCATGTTGCTTAAATGTGCCATACACATAAACTTGATTTTATTGACTTATTCATGTTCAGCAGTTTTCATGAACTTTAGGTTTGAACGTTTCTTACTTTTCTCTTGGTAGCAGTGGAAGGGTTACACTTTCCCCCCCATTAGGGCATGTCCCATCCCATCCACCCCCATTAGGTTTGGCTCAGAGCTTTATTACCTTTTAAAACAGGGTTATTTCTGCTGTCATTTTTCTGGAAAGACCTTCTAAACGCCTGCATCCGGCTTTTGACAGCGAATGTTAAAACTTCCCCCAGAAAGGGAACGGGAGTGCTTCTGCGTATGGAAATGTGTGTCACATCGGATTATAGTGTCTTCCTATTTAATTGAGGGGTAGTTACTTGGAAATGGGAGATTAGCCTTTTACCCAGAGCAGAGAATGAGATATCTTTTCATTTCTTGCCCTCCCTTCCTTTAAGACATTGAATTTCAACAAAAAAATAAATAAAATTAAAATAAAGTACTGCATAATGAGTGGTGCTGACCAAATTTTCAGAAAGACCCCTTTACTGGCCTGAGGATGAAAGCATATAAATTACTGTCAAGGCACTGGGAGCCCACATTACATTACCCACTGCAGGCAAAAAAATTATCATAACTGTAACACTGCCTGAGGTCAGATTTCTTGTTCTAGATAAATCAGCTTCTACTAACAGAGGAGAATAATTAAGACACAGTCAGGCTAAAGTCCCAGCTGATGTTTGAACATAACTCAACAGCTGAATGGAAGTATTACACACGCACGCACACGCACACGCATGTCCTCCACCTGTGTCATTTGGCCCTTTGTGTTTACAGGTCAGCACTGTTGTCTATGTTCCTTTACCTCACACTGAGGTTATTAGGACAGTTAGATTGGAGGGAAATACAGCAAGTGATGACGCCAAGTTAGTCCACTAAACACTTCCTTTGCAGTCCAGAGATTAAGGAGCTAACTGCTACATAAATGACTTTTTAAGACCTTTTTGGAAATTGCAGACCCAATAAACAGCATAAGGGATGATTGTGGGATTCTAATTAGAATCAATCATCGCAAATCTCTCATAGGCCACGTTTTAATGCTTTTTTTTGTTTTTTTTGGTGGGGGGGACAGGTTCGCACAGAAGGTACCTAGCAAAAGGTACATGCGTATGCTAGCCCGTACAAGCTGTTACTAGCTTGTATAGATTAACAACAGAAGTAAGCCAATGGTGAAAACAAGCCAAGTGGTGATAAATTTGCATTTGCCCACGGTAGAAGCAGCAAAGCATGCCAGCTAGCAAGCTAGCAATGGTGTATTAGCAGTTAGATAGCAGTAGCTTCATCCGCCTCAAGTCACACAATGCAATGGCATGTAACTCAAACAGCACAGGCCAAATTACAGTTTATAAATTTAGGATATTTTATTTTAAAAATTACATTTAGTATATTATTTATTCATTTCAAATACTTGAAATTAATACTTTTTAAGGCTTGGAATTTAAGACATTTTAAGAATAAGCAGACACCCTGACAAACACTGACTTTATGTTCTTTCTCCAACAGAACAGATTAAAAATGGGCAACAAAGCATTTTTTTCCCTTTAAGGGAAAAAAGGCCGTGCAGCTTAAAATACCTTGAGGAACCGAAAATTTAAGAGGCTATATAGCATCATCTGACAATGTAGCAAATATTTTCCAGCAAAAGGATTCACATCTGCATCTCCTAAAAATAAACACGATGCGTCTTCAAGTAATTCTTCAGGAAGGCTGAAGATGAAATCAGCGACGTTCTGAACTGCATTTTCCGCCAGGCGTGTAAAGCTCCATTAAAGGCACAGCACACTTGAGACATGAGACATTTAGCATTTTAGTTGGCTTAATTCAACCAGTAAGAGAGAGGAGAGGTGATTCGGTAGCAGCTTTATTAAAAATCCACTTCAGCGTTAATAGACAGAGTGAATGAATTTCTGAACAGAAAGCTGATTTTACACAACACAATCAAGTTACAATTAAAATTACATAAATATGACTCCCAATAAATAGAAAACACATTTGTATGAAGTCTTTGTGGCAAGTCGTTTTTCGAAGAACTTAACATGGCAATAATATGAAGATCACATTCTTTCCACTGTTTTGACTAAAGTAGAATACAACCGAAACAGGAAACACTAACCTAATACTGTAACAGAAATTTTAATGAAGTTTTTTCTAGGCCATGTTTTTTGTTACTATTTCCATCATGAAATAAAACTTGGTGTCAGGACTGAAAGTAGGCCAAGGTGGTGCATCGCACATTTTAGCAGGATGCTTTAAAACTAATTCCTGTTTTGGTACGGTGGCAAAATCTGACTGACAGAAAACTTTAAGTTGATCAGAATAGTCCACATAAAGTGATCCACTTTGTACCAAATGGGGTGTAAATATACCAAGATAAAGAGCTGCGTTCTCTCTACAAAATGGGAAAGACCGGCATGCTATTCAAATAAGGTCGATGTGTGTTGATTTTCATTAGTTTGAAATCATACACAATAGTAATTCTCTTCCTGGAAGTGGACTAAATACGGACTCAAATTGGACGTCTGCGTAAAGGTCAACGGCAACGTAAAAAACAAAAAGTCGCATGGTAAATTACTTGACAATTTATCAGGGATTCAATAAACTGTTTTTGTGCGACACTAAGTTGATATGGCTGAGTGTCGGCGCCATTTTGCGGATGAAATGGGATCAAATTTTGACAAAAGTCAGAGTGAACAAATATAGAAATTTGTTCTATATTTGTTCAATATATAGAACAAATTATAGAAATAGAAATATAGAAATTTGTATCAATGAGGGGACAGACATTTAGAGAATGCAAAATATGTGGGCGTAAAAAGCTCAAACTGTGTCTAAAGACCAAGCACTGTGTCAAGCTAAGAGGAACTGTGGGAAATGAAGGAATTTGTCACAAAAAATATCAGAAATGGATAAACTCGACTATGAAATATCAGCTGTCTGTAGACGATGTGTGTGGAGAATACGAACTGTACGCTCGAGAAAATGGGAGGCTTAAATCTGCCCGTACCCAAGGTCAGAGCAGTAATAAAAACATTTAAAACATCTGGGAACATGGTGGATGTGAACCTCAGTTTGAAAATGTAGGCAAACATCTGCAAAGAGAAATGATCAAAGATCAATTTTCTGGATGCTCCAATCTTGTGACACAAGATGGAGTTTTCCTGTTGGTCACAAGGGGTTGAAGTGAACATTATAAAGTGGGACAAAGTAGGAAAAAAAGGATTCCTGGGTTAATCAAATGGAGTCAAATTAAAAAGGCATTTTTCTGAAATATTAAGAAATTACTTTAGTTCAAGAAAGCTTAATTTATTTAAAGACTTCACACATTTTTACTAGGGGTGCTAATAACTATAAATGTTTTATTTTATTTTGTCAGATGAAAGAACCCAATTATGCATGAAAATCACTTGTAAAAATGATGTAAGAAAAGCAAAAGATTTTGAAAATACAGACATACTATGAAATATCCTTCTCTGTTGGTTTCATTATTAAGTTTGTTTATTAAGTTAAAGACATGTACTCTCATTTAGAGGCAAAAAAGACTAAATTTTTCCTTCTTTATGTAAAAACAATTGATTAAAGCTTGATAAGTATGGGCTAACTTCAAACAACACTATTAGTAGAAAGGCAAAGCTGTGAATATAATACTGGACTTTCCAGAAAGGTATTCTGAACGTCGCTTAAACTAATTCTTCTGCTTTGAGCTCAGCATTTTTGTTTCTTACATCAACAACTACAGCAAAATGTATTTATGTTGTACTTAAGGATCAAATTTCTACATAAACATCCACTAAATACAGGAAATGACATCAATTAAAACAGCAGGCAGCAGAACACACAACCTTAACTTTGACCTCACTGTGGAGTTTACAGGTAATCCCTGAAGCGTCGCAAGTCAGACAGAATATCTGATCTAATTCGCCACTAAAACAGCAAAACAAGTCCTTTAAAGTCAATGACCCTCCCCCTCCTCCTGCCACCACTTTCTTCTCTTCGCCGCTGCTCATTTTCATCTCCCTCTGTTGATCCACGTCGAATCAGATGACACCTTTCGCCATGAATACACAGGTATACACAAGCTAAGGAAACACTTCATTGTGTGCAAATTGAGTGTTTTGATGTTCGGCGTGTTTGCGGTCCTGCGAATTTCTTCAGCATATACGGGTAGCCGAGAGCCATGCATTAAAAAAAAAAAAAAAAAAAAAAGCTCAACTCTGCCGACTATCTACATGTCGGCAGAGTTGAGCTTCAAAGCTTTGATCGTATTGAGCTTCCCTAAAGCGTGCGACGTGCGGGTACGTCTCAGACAAGCTCTACTTCCTGCAAATATTTCCCACTACTGCTTAGTTTTTACTTGTTCATTTTTTGTAGCACTTCCAAGCTGTTCTCTGAAAGACAAGTTTCTGGTTATTATAAACGGTTCAAATTAATTTCTAAAAAGCCAGTAGTGTATTCTATGCTACTTTTTTTTTTTATTAAGAGTATATATTGCTGAGTGTAATTATAAAACTGTTGGTCCAACCAAGATCTTATGTTCATTTGTCTGTCTTGATTGGTTCTTCTTTGAATGAATGAATTCTTCACATCCTTGTAGCCGAACAATAAAATGATAGAGAAACTGCGAAGAGTCATTTCTTGCTTCCGTCATCAATTGTGCTGAATTATGATTGATTTTGAGTTTTTATTGACATTTTTGCTAGATTTTGCAGCTCTGTAGTAGCATTACTGATGCTCATTATTCTAACTACTTGCAATTTTATTTTCAACACAGCCTGTGCAAAAGTGCTGCATCACAACATTACAGTTTAAAAATGATCTGTTCTTCATTTATTATCCTGAGACTGTTAAGCAAATGCACAAATGCAATGCTTACAAACCTGCTGCTCTGATGAAACTGTTTATTAGGTGGTTTTTTTAATGCTGAAGATGGGTGTTGTGACTTTTAATGAGTACTGCGACACAGGTCGGATGCTGTTTCCCACCTGTTCCAACAGCAGATGTAATCCTCTACAAGTTCACTTGCAAAGCAAAGCAAATGTTTGGCTGCTGTCTGATAAGAAATAAAAACCCGTTGAGATTTGCACACATATCTGCAAAATTATCATAACTCATGATCGAAGACGAACAGAAAACCCTCTAACAGATAATCCAACCAAACAGATGCTGAATGGTGTCAGTGGTGCCTGATGCCCCAAATTAGCTGCCAAATACACAAAAACCTGCTGAACACTGTTGACTGTACAAGTACCAGAAGAAACACCAAATCATCCCACCAATGTTCAGGGATGAGTGGCTTATACAGCAACCTTTTAAATACATGACATTTTATTAGAGACAGTAATAAATACAGCACAATTTGACTGAAGTTTGTTAAATGATCCATGTGTGTCAATTTGTGTTGTATAATGACTTGGTCAACTGGACCCCGACCAAGACCACAAGACAGCAGCACAAAGTTGAGCTGCTCTAAAATAAAACAACTAAAAACAACTAAATCAACAGGCGACACTTGGAATATATTCCTCTGCACTTATTGCACTACAAGAGGTCCTTCATGATATAAATGTAGAACACACTGGAAATGCAGTGACAATACATGTAATATATTGTGCAGCCCTACTTTTTAAGCTAAAACTACTTTAAACTGGGAAAGGGAACTCTGATTTAAAAAATTGTATTAAAGCAATATGACTCGTATAGCAAATGTTTCAATAGCACAGATATCAGAATAAAAGCCAGCTGAGCAAATTGCTTATGACCTAATTTTTTTATCCTTTGACGAAGGCAGAGATATTAAAGTCCATTGTCTTTTTGTTAGTTTATCAGTCAAAGCCTGGCATCCATTAGGTGTGAATGGAAATCTCGGTCAGGCTGATTTGATGCCAATTTGAAACCAGCTGGGTTTCCCTAGATTGAAAACTTTTAGTAATAAACTGAATTTAAGCGCATTGTTTCATAACGAGGGTCGACTGGAATGTATGACCGGATTTATTGGACTTGTTTTGTAAGGTCAAAACAAGTTGACATTGTGAATGAACTGAATTAGACTAAAACTGAATAATTCAATATTATCCCCCGTTTCTACGTTGAAACGTACATCATTTATAAATGTTTAACATCCCCAGCACGCGTGTTGTTTATTTTGCCTTTTCAGATCCCTCTCATTAGATCCCCTCTGCAGTCCTAGTTTCCAGCTTGGCTCAGTTAATCAGCGCACCTGTCACTCATCCAGCCGTACCACTGCCAGGCACTGAGGCCGTGTCTCTGTTCCAGTATTTGATTGCCATTGTGGATAACACCCTTGAAATTGATGGACGCTTTTTTTTCCCCACCAACAATTTTACTGAGAATGCATCAGGTAACTCACTGGTTATTGTTTTTCTTAATTAAATAAATTTTTGTGATAAAAAACAAATACGGATTATGGATCGTCTGATCTGCTTCAAAGTTCTGGGTCAAATTTCAACAATTTAGAAAAGGAATATTTAAAAACAGAGCAATTACAGAAGTTAACACAAATGAAGACAAATACCTAAAACGATAGAAACTAAAATCCAACATAATTAATCCACAGTTTTACAATTACAAGTTTCTTTCACAACAGTTAAGAAAAACCCTTAAAAATATGGAGGAAGTGATAAAAAGCTTGTTTTACTCAATTCTGTTTTTACTCTGAGTACATCTAATAGTATTTTCAACCTCAACCTACTATCATGAACACTGGTATGAAAACGGAAGCAGGTAAAGTATCTAAACAGCAACTTGTGTGGTTGACTGTACTTTTCCCCCATCATTAAGATGCTCTCAGCATTATCCTCTCAATCACTATCAGGTGTGGGAATGAAGGACAGAGGAAGTCCTTCACGTTGGCCAAATATATAATATATTATGTATGTGGTCAATATTTGCAGCATTAAACTGATAATTAGAACAAGATTCATATGAATAAATGTATGCATTTTAATCTGCAGGTCAAACATCAAATCAAAAGCAGCCGGAAACGTTTTGCTTGGTTTGGACTCTGTTTATGGCAGAGTTGCCTTTTAGAGGAAGGCTTCATGCTATTAATCATTATTTTATTTTCCTTTTCAAAATAAGTGAGAACTCTGTAAATTCCAGTATCATTTCTTGAAGCTGTAGGTTATGAGATCATCCCGAATGGAGAACAGCTGTTTTATGTCTTGGGGAAGAATCATCTTCCAGGCCAAAACTTTCTAATACACACTTAGACGTTTAACACAGACAGAGCCTTCGACCATTTTTTTCTCTGTTCATTGTTGGAAAGCTTCTGCTACAAACCCTCTAACCTTCTCTGTCTCAACCCAAGAAAGCCTGTGAGAGGCAACAGGTGGTTTGGTTCTTGAACGCACTTCCAACTTGATTGTTTGAAAGAAAAATGTTAGTTTCTTGAAAAGATATGGACAAAACAATAACAAAGTCTCTTACAACTTAAATGACAATGGAAGCTGATTTAATTTGATGTTTCAATTTTAATGGGAGGGCCTAAAAGTTACCAAAGTAATCTGAATAATTCCAAATATGCATATTAACTACAGATTTTGTAGTTAATATGCAAAATATATTCTAACTTATATTCTAAATGCTCAAAACTAAAGACAGAACTTATGATACAAAATTCAACATAAATAGCAACATACTATTTGCCAGTCTTAACAGATATCATTCCTATCTGGTTTTCTGCCAGGGTTTGTTTGTTCTGTTTTAAAGTTGAAATAAGCTGGGTATTGTCCTTTAATTTGATCTTCCCCACAGTTAAACAGCATCTAGTTTAGTTTGAGGTCCAAGTGAATATTCTCCAGCACACTATATTTCTTCACCTAAGACAAAAACTGCTTTTCACCTTTCCTATTCTTCAACTTGTCTGCTTCCTCATGTTTATAGAGATGTTAAAGAGGTGCAATTAATCATATGCAATTCCATCAGGTCTACTGAAAACACATCTTGGATGGCTGTTGATGAAAACAAGAATATCTTAAAGAATTCAATTGTTGTCTTAGCATCAAAATGCACACGTGTTTAAGTGTGTTGATAAAAAATCCACACTTTGATGTCAAACACAGCCTGCTGTGAACTGCGGAGCTTCCCAGTAGCTTCTCTGTAGTGTGAGCAGAGACCTAAATGAATCTTTGAGTCGTTTATATTGCATTACAGTTAAAATGTGTCATATTTTTCCTTGTAAAGCCCTACACAGAGAACAGCCAGTTTAATGCTTGTTTCATACAGGACGTATTTATTAGTTCCTTCCCGCAGTTCTTAACGTTAAGGCTTTTTACAAAAACGATTGCTCAGTATTAAAGTTAAAGGCTCATTCTTGTTTGCCGTCAATGTACAGGTGCTGATTTCATTTCAGTCAAACCCAGCAGATGAAGTCTGATGAGCCTCTTCAGTCCAACACTGAAACGAGATCTCGCAATATTAAGACGTTCCAATATTTTTTGTCAAATTAACAAAAAATACCTGAACACCACCTGATTATCAGGATGCTGTAATCAGGTGGCTCTACCTCTGGTAAATAATTATTATGGGCTTATGTATAAAAGTGAAGGTTTTAAGAATGGTATCTTGCTGCAGATTTTCTTATTTTAAATTTGAATTGTTATGTTGTGTTGACAAAGTCGACTAAAACACCCCTTGTAAGGTTGGCCAACAACATTCGCTAGCAGAAGTGTTGGAGAAGAGCACAACACTTTTAAATCAACTGAGTCACAACATTGCAGGTAGATACTGGAGAAAAAGACAGAATTACAGCTCTGAGAATCCTAGGACTGGTTTCTTAGCTGGTAGCAACAATTAGGAGAGCATCTGCTTCAGAATTTTCTACTGGTGTTAAATTAAAGAGCGACATGAGTTTTTTTTTTTTTTTTTTTTTTTTTAACAAGTCTACCTTAGATCTCCGCTCTCTCGAAAACTAAACACTGAACAAGAAATTTTACATTGATCAGAGATTTAAAAAAAAAATAAAAATAGACCTTTTTGAACCCCTGAACCTGCTATGACTTCTTGAGGTTTAAGCAGAGTAGATAGTGACATTTTAATGAAAAACTATGTTAAAACAGTAACTTAAAAAGCAGGCAGGAGGACAGAAAAAACAGGAACAGAAAAAGGGAACTGAGGACATGGAGGAACATAATGAGGAGAGCGAGAAGAGGTGTTTAAATACTGGGAGACAGAAACCTGGAACAATAGACTGGGACTGATTGACTGCAGGTGTGAAAGGAGAGAGAGAGGAAGAGACGAGGCTACAGGGGCGAGGGAGAGTAAACAGGGAAAATTAATCTACCTGTAAAACAAGTAGGCACAAGGAATATAATTAAACTGGAGTAATTAAGAAAGGATTGAACTAAAGTAAAATGCAAACGAGGCTGATCAAATCAAATAGAAACTAAGCAACACAGAACAATAATCCAACTGGAATCAAATAATCAAACCCCAAAATCACCCTGGACAAAGTCAAGCTGTGAAAACACACCAAGAGTCTTTTCAATGCTTTTTTTAAATTATTTTAGGACTGTCACAGAATGCAGCAAGCACAGAAATTACATAGACTGAACTATTTAGCATTAGCACTGATTACAGATTCGTGTTTGTGATTTTTAGTTTTCCCAAAAACATTGCTCATCTTGTCATAATCTTGTGAACCAATTCTTCAGCCTCTTGACGTTTCCTGCGCTGGGTGCATCATTATGCTGAATGATGACTGATTAACAGCTTTCCGGGCAGCATAGATCAAGAGACAAAAACAACAGCCCAAATGCATTTTAGGATGAGACTCTTATTGATGATAATGATTATCTGCTCTCTTTTGCAGGGGAATAGCTGCAGGACAATACGCTGATGAAAGTCTGGGTGTGCAGTGAAAAGTTTGACATGCCAAGCTGAGCAGCTCTGCTCGTTAATAACTGGGTCATCCGCAGTTCATTCCCAGTCAGGGTCAATAGTTTCCTAGTTATACTAATGGTGCAGACCTGTGGGCATATGGACTGATCTGATGGTACTGGTGGCCCACACGCAAAGTTCCCAAACCATAATGGTGGCGCTGTATTGAGTCACCCTGTAGCCGGACAAGTGGAGATAAGTGAGCTGAGGTGACACTCGTTAACTCATCCAGCTACAATGAATCATCCATAAAACAAAGACTGAGGTCTGTGGTTGCCCCGTCAGAGCCATTGGTTCATCATTCCGGTCCACTAACATGGGTGCTGCTCCCTGTTACTCCAGCTTATCTCGAGACAGGGAATAACGCCATGTGTAGTCGTGGGATGAGTGTGTGCCCTCGACCAAAAAGAAAGACATCAAAATAAAGTGGGACACTCACAGTCATACTTGGCTGAAGCCAGCATCCCTGGAACTGTCGGCAATGATTCACAAGCTGGCCTGTTGAGTCACATCAGCTGGCACTTTCTGTTAAAATGAGTCACAAGTTCTTCAGGGCTACGACTTTTATAAGTGGTGTCAACAGCTTTTTATGTGGTTCTTTACTTTTTTCCTCTTTATTACAGATTTCTGGTGAAACGAATTGGCCTGTGGATATAAATACAGAGTTCTCATTCCAAATAGCTAATTTTATATAAACAGCAAGCGTCTTAACCTGGGATCACATCAGCAGCATTTCCCTCAGTGTGTTAGAAGCCTGGCGGGCCACTAGGCTTTACTTATACCTTACTGTACCTTACTGTATAAACAAACAACAAGTATTGTTTGGATATTGTAGTTTTTCTTTACACAACAGCAACAGAGATAGCAAAGTTTCTGCTGGTGAAACAGCTGGAAGCAAAATGGCAACAAAGTAGTAGAAGCTGAGAAAAAGAGTCTTTTTTAATCACCAGAACTCCATAACCACTTCCTGTCCAATCTACACAACTTTATTCAGCGAATAAAGTCACAGATAAAAGATCAAAACAATTCTGGACACTTTAATTAGGATTGAACAACTGAATAACAAAATCTATACTTTTAAAGATTATCTTATTTGTGTTTTTTATGCTTGTCTTTACCATAGTTAGTGTTAGGTATTGTTATTAATGTGTTCCGATAACAAACACGTATTTTCAAAATTTCTGTCAACTTTAAACATTTTTTAACTCAAAAACACAGTGGCCCTCTGGATGATTGCCCAAGTGCCCCTAGCACTGGGCTTAGCAAGTTTCCTGGGGGAAAACTTTCCATCTAAATCACAAACTTATACTGTGTGCTGGAAAAAATTTTATCATGTCACATATTCAAATATACATGCATCATTAAATCGACTGGTGTTGACAGGTAGCCAGAGGAAAATGAAAAAGCGGACATTAAAGACAAATCCACATCAAAGACAAAAGTGGTACAATCTGCAGTTCCTTGAGGCTGCATAACGGTAAGAGAAAGCAAGACTTCAATGAGATAACAGAAAAACTAAACGGACAGCAGCAAAGTTTAATAATGCTGGCTGCCTTTAATTCCTAAAATAAAGCAACATGTCTAATTTTTCCAGGAAATGCACATAGCAACTGCTCTACAAGAAATATTTTCCATAATCCCAAAGAAGTCAATTTGAAAGGTCCACACCAATATCATTTTGTCCGTTTTAAATTCACCCGCTTGTGACACTCTGCTCTGCTACTAATATAAAAAATTGATGATTACAACAATAGGGCTGGGAACAATTTTTATGAATCTTGTTATTTTATCTTCTTATATTAGATTTTGTCCTTACAGGAATTTGGAGTTCAGAAATTGGCCCCAAAATTATGACTAAACAGTTCAACACCCAAGATTAAAAAAATGTAGAAACATTTTACCTAATCATCAGTCATCTGACACTTGGTATTTACAGTACTAAATGCTTTCAGAGGCCAGCTGAGGTGCTAAACTTGTAATCTCACAACTGTGACCTTTAAGGAAACCAAGACTGATTAGCCTAGACATTTTTGTGATGCTTGAATATGATAAAAAAAACTAAAAAAAAAAAAAGCAAATTAATTCTTTATAACGGGTTTGAAGTCCGAACCCGGACATGAAAGCTCAGCAGAGATTAGGCTGAATAGAAACCAGAGCAGCTCCAAACTGCTCTTTTGAAACTTCACCATTATGTCCGCTTTTCATCTAAACAGAAACAGTACTTCAAATTTTACACGAGGCTCCGCCGAATCCGTACTGGGAAAACTCTCTGCTTTTCATGCTTGGAAGTTCAGCTATTTTTTCCCCCCCTGTTGTGGTGCTAAGGAGTAAAACATCGAGTGCAGAAGAGGATAATACATGGCAGATGTGGACGAGAGACTAAGGCTGAGTGATGCTTTTTGCCCGACACATTAATCCCTCTCCCTCTATGTAAGTTTGTGTGTCTCACACACACTAATCTGAGATAATAGCTCAATTGGAGCGGCAGACTTCTTAATGATCACTTAGAGCGAGCAGGCTTTGAGACGTACAAACACTGACCAGCGGTGTAGTACGGCCAGCCGCTGGGGAAATAAACGGTCACACAGACACTCATGCGGATAAGATTATATTAATGCTGCAACATTTAGGAAAAGCAAGTGGACACAACAATTAGTGCATTCTGGTGTACCACAATATTTGCACTAGAAACTAGACCGAAATTACTCTGTCAGATTTTGTGTGCAACAACTGCTTTCAGGAGGAGCTTGAATAAATAAACTCTAAAAAAAAAATGTTCCAAAGATACTTTTATATTTATAGAGCCTCAAATGTATCAATTCACCCTCTACTACTGCCGGAAGGGTGGACGAAAACATTAAGAATCTCTGCCATTCATAAATAAAAATTTTCTATTGGATGTCTAGATGAATAAATGGTGTTTGAAAAATGAACCTGCAGATTAAGTAGTTGCGTAAATCTATTTTAAAAAAACAAACAACAAGAAAGGAACACAGTTTGACACTGACTCTGCATCCCAGAGGAAAGCACAGCAAAGACTTTGTGATGTGGAATGCCTTCCTTCAGGTAGAGATGCTAAATTTATCAAAGTGGATGATAAAGATCATTATCACATCCAAGCATGAAAAGAAAGACAGGCTGGGCTTTGAAGGTAAGACAAAAAAATGAAAAGCGGGCGATATTCTTCTATCATCATCATGAGGAGATTTAAACTGTGTCTCTATGTCATCGTTGGCACCAATCTGACTTCAGGACTCCAAGGGGAGAAGTCTTTTGTTGCTTTCTCAGCTGTCGGGCTCAGAAGGTGAGCGAGGTCAGCTTTGCATCTGTAGAAAGTTTGGAAGACAGACACAAAGATCTTTGCATACTCTGCAAGAACAGAGAAATTTGTTCTTCTTCCCAGAGCTGCAAGAACAAAACGCCAGGATGTTCTTCACTGCAAAAACAGAAACTCTTACTGAATACTTCTGGTGTAGTTTCTAGTTTCGTATTACACTTGAAATTAGACTAAACTAACTTAGAGGTAAACTATCAGCAAGATATGGAAGTTTGTTTTAAGTTAAAAACTTCCTTAACATTGATTTTCAGATGTTTCACTGGCAGATTATGTAGTTTATAATAAGATTATTGTAATTAATGCGCTGTCTTACTGTTTTCTGAATTAAGTTTTTAATTTATTACCAGCTTAGTAATAAATTTAGCTTTGTTATTTTATTGTTAACTTTTCTTTTATCTTATTAATTGATGATGATGATGATGATGATGATGATGATGATGATGATGATGATGATGATGAAAGCGTGTCATAATTAAGAGTACTGAATGCAGATGTTTGCTGTACTTTTTGGATTTTTTTTTTTACCCCCATTTTCTCTCCCATACAGATAAGCATTACATTGAGCAGCTAAAAACAGATAAAATCCAGATGTTGTGTTTTGTTGCTACAATCTGAAATCATATGGGAGAGTTAAGGGGATGGATTTTGCGAAGCAATATGTAATTCAATAACTTCAAAAATAAGAAAGTTGATCACGAACGTGGCTAATGATACAGTCCAATTATACATGTATGACTGTATGTGAGCATATAGGAGCGAGTGGTCAGCAGGGAGTACAGATCAAATGATGGGGGATGGTGAAGTGGATGAACAGATAAGAAAGCACACTCATGGTAATACTGTTGGGGGTTTGGGGTCAGCAGAAACACTAAAGGATGCTAAAGATTTGTTGTCCATCTACTGTACAATAGCAGAATAGAGAATATCAGCGTTTCAGAAGCTTAACATTTGTTCAGCTACCAGCAGGTCAGAAATTAAGTGACACTGGAGCGAAAAATAACCAGCCATGGCACAGGTTTCTTCCTGTCAGCATATTTAACAGCCACAGTCTATTGAGCACGTTGGACAGCTACAGTGTTGCGCTGTAGAATGAAAGGCTGAGAATACAGTAGACAAAACAGTGACGCTATCCACTCTGCAATTCAAAAAGTAACAGAAATATACAGAAATGATTCATATATGATAAACAAAAACAGTGGTTTGTTATACTACACCAGTAATAATATTATAAATGGAAACAGATGAGGTGCACTGTAAGAAAAAATATGTAAAAAAAAAAAAAAACAATTGTACAAACATTTCTGTCAACTATGACATTGATGTTTTACAATGATTTAGAAATTGGTCATGGTACGTTTACTCACATTTCTGTTAGTCCAAACTGAAATTGCGAGTACCTCTCCCGTTAAATTTGCAAATATTTCTGTCATTTAAAAACAGGAAATTTCCGTATTTTTTTACCGTGGTACGTTTGCAAACATTTCCGTTGCTTAAAAGCAACGCAAGTCTCCCAAACTCAGGCAACCTCCTATTACTATCGCAAAGGATTTTTTTCAGAAAAAAAAGTTCTGATTTATTTTATGTGCCAAAAAAGCTACTCCAACTCTTAAATCCAAACTATGTCCAGACAGCTGCTGTAATGTCATCCGTTCAACACACCAGCTTCCGCGCCTTCTTCCCAAGATGCAATGTGGGAAGTAGAAAATACGTAAAAAACACCTTTTGAAAGTCTTTCCAGAAAATTCCTTCACATACTACAGTCCATTCAACCATTTTTTTGACCGCGTGTAAAAACAGGATTACAACATTATAATGATACCTGTTAGTGACTAGGAAATTATAAGTACATGTTGATTGTTGGATGTGAAGAGGTCAAACAAAAAAGGTTAAACAGTAAAAAAAAAACATAAGAAATGGACTGTGTTTCAATAATTAAATACATTTTTACATAGTCACCTTTTGTTAATCTAACAGTTTGATCTAAAAATCAGGATTTTCCAACTACATAATTAAATCTACGTCAAGAGTTATTTTCCACTTTACCTGTCGTCAATCAGAGCCAAGCACTCACAGGCTCACACACATCCCAGCCCACTGCTGACTGGCAGTTCAGTCATTTATTCTCTGTGTGCATCATGAATAATGTGCTGGAGCCTCCAACATAGAGAGACAGAGACCTAGCACTGTTTGACCCGCCTGAGGGCAACAGTGGCTGCCTAGGCCGGTTCACAATCTATCACAGAGACAAACAGGACAAATAGCTGTTCATACACACCTGGGGGCAATTCAGAGTGGCCAGTTAACCTACCTGGATATTTCTGGACAATGGGGAGAAGCCAGAGTACCCAGAGAAAACCCACGCAAGCATGGAGACGTTGCACCAGCGCTACAACTTCCTTTATATGTGGGTGTTAGCATATTGAGTGCGGCTGCGGCTAACGATTATTTTACTGTTTTTTTTTTGGGGGGGGGGTTTGTTTTTTTTGGAATCGAGTCATTTGAGTCAGTCAATGAATCATTAAAGCGCTAAATTAGATTGATTTGTTTCTTCTGTTTTAAAACTTCTTGGATCTCAATCCAATTATGCATGTGCTGCACAAACAAATAGATTCTGTGGAGGATCTACCTTGAAACCTTTGTCAGCATATAAAGGATTTGTTACTGACAGGGTGCCAAAGCTCCAGACGGGAGATTCGGAGGTCAGGCATCAAAAGAAAGTCCGGCTCAACATCTGACAGATCTTCTCTGGTTGCCTTTGTATTTAAAATACAAACTCTACGTTGAAGGTGAGGTTTACTCTTCCAAGCAGCTCACTGATTAGTCTCCTGTCTTTGAAGCATCACATCAATTTACAGTGTGAATGGAAACCTGCAACAGGAAAGAGTAAAAAAGTCCTATCCTCTCTTTGTTGGTGACTTAACTCCTCAAGGACACCAATTCAGAGAAAAATTGTTCTTTCTTTTGACAAACCATCCTGTGAATGCTCCTTCCCACACGGACGCTGCTACCCACACACGGAGAGGAAACGGACGCAGAGTGAAGGCCAGACTCCACTGTAACAGAGTGAGGCTAGACGGTAACAATTATCGGACATTGGCGTGACTTGTCACAGCTTAAAAGACTTTCAGAAGCATCTTCACTCAAAACATCCAATGTGTCACAAGCTCCTCCTGATGACATCAGCATATAAAGGATCGAAACGATTTTCCAACGGTGTAAAGCATAAACGCAAATATCAGCCTTTGGTTTGGTATTAGTGGGTGAGAAGGAGAGACAGATGAATGCTTTACAAACAAAGAGGTTCAGTAACGTCCTGATTTCACTTGCATGTCTGAGGACAGATACAGGAATCCAACAGCAACACCTGGAGCAGTAGTGTGGTTGGATGCAGCACATTTCGACAGGTCTGAGTGAGTGGGAGTTTTTTTTTTTGTTGTTGTTGTTTTATTAAGACAGAGGCAGAGGTAAACAAGGAGGAAAAGAGAGCGTATAGTGCACATACGGTCACAGAAGAGGGAGGGGGGGCATAAAGAAAAATTCCTCCCAAGCAACAATTAACCCAGACACAAAAGAAGGTAGCTGTGCTGCAAACACGCAACTCTTTGGCACGGGAATCAGCGCAAACATACTTTCCAAATGTAGGCCACTGGCACACAGTCGAAACAGAGAAACGTTCACGCACAACACAGCACAACACATGTGAGATGCGAGGAAAGCTCCGCGCATTGGACATGAAGCGGAAAGCAATCCGTCTCTCACCTGGACGGCTTTTTTCTGTTTGAGGATGATTGGAGAAGAGCTCCACTCAATCAACCCTGGTTCTGAGAAAAGGGGTGAAATCAGCCGGTACGCACGCTGAGCCTGGGGTGAACACGTGCTCTCACACCAAATATATTTTCACCGACATCTCTCTCTGCAATTTATGTCAGCCTTTATGCCCCTCTGAAATATGTTTGTATTAGAGATAAAAATAAAAAAATTTAAAAAAGCAACTGGAAAGACCTTGATTTATCAAGAGTGGTGCAACCAAAACAAAAATTGACAGCAGGTGAAGGGGAGATAGGTCTGTTTAGTTGCTCAAAGCAATTGTTGCATCTGTAAATGTTCCAAGAAAGGCAGAAAGATGAGAGCCAGGTGGAGACATTTTTAGACCGAGACAGCTGGAATAAATAAGCAAGTTTAGGTGATAACACAAGCTCACATTTTATGTTCAGTACATTTATATTAGCCAAACATAAGTTTGAGTGATTGGATAAACTCATCGACCCTCAACGAAAGGCCAAGCCCTTCACCAGTGTTTTGGGTTTTTTTCTAGACCGTTTTTTTTTTTATTTTATTTTTGGCCTATGAGGGACTCTCTTAATGGCAGCAATAAATCCTCTTTATTGAAGCTAAAAGACGCAGCCAACGGAAAAATACAGTAAGTAAGTTCCTAATGTGTGTTTATGGCTGGTCCGTAGACCATTTGTGACATCGATGGGAAACGTTTTTTATGCATTTTTCTTCCTCCTGTCCTTTTCATATTTTATTGTATTCTGCTTGTGAAAAGTTTTTTTATAGCTTGTATCGTAATGAACCGGATGGCGAACACGTAACGCTCATGCAGGTTTGACGTGTTCGAGTCCTTTGCTGGAACTGCACAAGCAGCAAGCCACTTTGGTTACAACGTTTTCCTCTTTCATTCAATTTATAGCCAGATTAATCCCAAATAAGCGAGTTTGTATTTTTCTGGCAACTAATTCCTCACTTTCTGCACTTTTTTTTTCTATATTGGCAAATCGGTCTGTTTGTGTTTACATTGTTCTGCCAGGCCTGTTGCAATAAGCAAAAACAAAAAAATCTGTTAATTGTGTAATAAATTGCAATAAGTTCAATAATTTTGATTTGCATGATTCATCTTTTCATTTTTTCTCTTTCTACCAAAAACTGGATGACAAATGTCTTCAGTCTGATGTACTGGTGTCAACTTGCCATTTTTTGAGAGACAATTTTGTTTTCAGAGACTAAATAATTTTATTTGTTGTTTCTGTTGTTTTTTTTTATTTTAAATATTTAAAATTACTTCCAGTTCTAGTGTAAAATGTATGTTAGAATTTAAAGTGTCTTTGAGAATATGTTCTTTGATTATTATGTCATTACCATTAGGTTTCTTGAAATCCGTCTCAAAACAATGTTATCATTTATCACAATAACTAAGATTCCTGTGCAGATTTATTGCTAATCATCATCTGTTGGACTGGCAAATATCTGCTGCAAAAATGTTGCTTATCGAACAACCTTACTCAAAAGTAAGCATTAAGCACAAAAGTATTCACGCCCCTTAAAACTTTTCCGCTGTCCTTCCTTTTTTGCTACAGACTCAAACCTCAGAGACACAGAGGCACTCCACACTTTTCAGATTTCCCTGTTAAAATATGAACCATCCTTTTGATTCCACTTGACACTTCCTGGCAACTTTGTGTCGGTCTACAATGTAAAATCTCCAGAAAATGCATGGACGTTTACAGGTTGTCAAGTAACCGAATGTGGGGGAAAAAAACCGTAAAAGTGGAGTGAATATTTTAGCAAGGCACTATTCATTATAGCTAATAACTAGAAATAAATGGGGGGTAAATGATTTATTACTTGCCCTGAATCGCCCCCCAACTCGTCATTCTGCATAAGGAGACCATTTCTTCACATTAACACGCACAATGTGCTAATCCTGGCTGTAACTGGTTCACTTACGGCAGTTTTCTTCGTCGCTGTTATCGGAGCAGTCGTCATCGTCGTCGCACCTCCAGATGGTCGGTATACACCTTTTGTTGTTGCACTGAAATTGTCCATCCTCACACTCATCAGTGGCTGGAAGCAGAAGAAGAAGAAGAAAAAAACGAGAGAGGATATCAGGGTCCAGACGGATGATCTCCGCAACAATATGTTTATGGATAAGTATAGTTCGTCTGTCATTTGCAAAATGAATGCCTAATTGATATGCAGACTTCATTGGGTCAACTGGAAGATGCGCTACAAGCGTCATTGTCTCCGTTTTCCACATTTACCGCTCTGCTTTCTCGGGATATTTATCACTTCTACGGGGGGGTAGAGGGGAGAAAGCAGAGAAGGCCCTCTGCTCCACACAGTTCTAAATGAGCAGGTTCATTCAGTCTGGACGACTACACAGAGGCTGATACTACCTCTAACGCGGTGGGGTTATTGGAGATGCTCGCAGCCGGGAAACACATGACTGGGACGTAGCTTGTCGCGTCCTGAACACACAAAAGCAGCGAAACAAGCCAACCCAGTCATAAGAGCCAAACGCTTATTAATAATAGCGATAACGAGAGTATTTTTCTATGTTTTCCCCCTCGAGCTATGACAGGCACGCGCGCACTGAGTACCACGGACGCCCCCAATTAAGCTCCACACGCGCCACATTGAACATCACTAAGCACTCACGCGCACGAGGGGAGGGAGAAAACTACCGCTGTGTTTAAACGCAACGCATTTTACTTACCTTTCAGGTAAGGCAGCCTGAGAATGAACAAATGGAGAAGAAACAATATCCGTATATCCGACCTCATATCTGGAGGAGGTGACCGAGCTCATTCACGTCCGCGGAACAAAGCCTGAAAGCCGCTCTTGTTGTGCCGCTGCCGCTGCCAGACAGTCAGTCCGCTGCGAAACGCCCACTCACTCCTGCCTCCACCCCATTGGCTGGTCTGGTGGAGACGACAGCGCGTGGGGCGGGGTGCCGGATTAGATTCCTCAAGATTTTATAATTGCGGTATTTAAAAAGAAAAAAGAAGAAGAAGAAAGTGCGTTACTGAGTAGGCATAGCTTTGTGAATAACATTAATTATCTTCATAGTGGTGTCTTCAATCCATATGTTAGAAGCCAGGGAAATAAGCGAAAGTGTGAGAATGTCAGTTTGGCGGATGTGTTTAATGACTTAATAAATCGACTCAGTAAATGTCAAGATTAATGACTAAAAGAAGTTTCTGTGTCAGAGAAGAAGTTTAACCAGTTTGTGACAGCCAGCTAACTGAACTTCCTGATCCAAGAAGGAAGTTCTTGTGTTGTCAAGAAACAGTTTGCCTGGCTCGTTGTTGGAATACGTTTTAAAAGTTTATTTATACTTTTTTTGAATACATGTGGTTTCAGCCTCATGCTTACTGAGAATAGCATTTTTGACATGTTTGCATAAATCTCGTGAGGGAACATCTTCCTGCTCATGAGACAAAATTCAACTGTGAGAACCATCGCTGTTAGTTATGATTGTGTTTGAATATATAAACTATATTTGGTCACTTAAACCAAACCAGTTCTGATCTCTGCTCACTTTCCCTCCATTTATTTATTTTCATAGTCATTTCTCTCTGTCTGAAGTAGGACTGTACAGCATTTTGACTGCAATTGGTCAGTTTTGTGGATTCCCTGACGTTGCAGTTCAATTGTTCTGTAACTTTGATTCATATCGTTTCTTCTCAGTCTGCATTTTTTTAAAATACTTTAAGCCCTGTCTCCAACACTGCAGGACTGGAAATCTTTGGTCCCCAGGGTGTGAAATTCTTGTTACTGACAAGACACGAGCTTGACTGAAGAGAGGAGCTCAGGTTTTGGGGTTACTGTGTCTCTAAAATGTTAACATTGATATGTAAAAAATACACTGCCGTAGTTTACGGGTCACAAATCTGTCCAATGAGTGGAATTACTCTCCCAACATTGCAACTCAGATTTAAAATATGCATTCACACGATTTCATTCTCTGATTATTTTCACATCCAAGAGAGTTTATGAGTAATAGAGTCACAAAAAGCACCAATGGATTCATATATTTATAGAATATAAGTGAAGATTGATGCTTTGGACGCCATTCATGCATCCGTCCCAGGAGAGAAGTCCAGCATCTGAATTTGGGATTTTCATTATTTTTAAAAGGGCAGTGTTATGTGTTTTCAAGGCATTTAGTAAATAGTATTGAATGTTACCTTCAGCTGTTATACAAATTGCTAAATATGCCAAATATGACTTAAAAGAAAATGTATTTCCTGGTTTAACGCTTTGAAATTGGGCCTCTGTGTCTTTAAAAACTCATGGTCTTTCTGAAACTGCCTTCAGGAAGTCATCACAACACGGCTCCTCTATTAACCGTTTAATAACGTTTTTACCAGTGCTGCATTGAGAAGTATCTCACATAATGAGCTCAGCAGAAACACAGTTCCACCAGGTGTTTGCTAATTGCTGCTGGCTAGTCTGAAGGAGCCGAGTGGGGGACTGGTTGCAGTGGGAAGCTCTGTGTGACGGAAACTCAGAAGCTTGGAAACTGCAGCCAGGAAGACAAGCTTTGTCCTTAAGGACGGAGCTGTGTCCACTCAGGTGTTTTGCACGGCTGAATGGTTGCCACGGGAGATTGAAGGATTTCTCAAACATGCATGAAAGAATCAAGGCGACACGCCAGCTGTGTTTTTGATGAGGGAATAACATTGTAACATGATGTAAAGCTCAAAAAAGTTGTTTTTACATAATATTGCCTCTCTAGGCCATGTTAATCAAAATTACAATATATAAAAGCTTGAAATGTTTCATCCTGTGTAATTAATCTGTAAAATATGAGTTTTCCTTTCTGAAAACCTTTACGCTTTCTGAGGGTTTTATAAGTATGCAGGTACATCTAGACGATGTACCTGCATACTTGAGGTGCATGCTGAAATTCAAGTGCCTTTGGTAACCTCAAAGTTTACTTATTGGACTACTTTTGTTCAGTTTAGCTTTTTCCAGGTTTCAAAAATAGCAATAATAACTTTATATAACTTAATCTACCACACTGAGAAAAAGCAAAGCCCCGATAAAACTATATGTGACTAGATGTTTTTCTTTCCTGCGTGATCTATTTGTGGCTGACTTGCATTTGGAAGACAAAAACAGGGAGTAAAAACATAGAATATTATTGTTTTCCCGTTTGTTTCACGGATTCCAGAGTAAAATGAATCCAAACTGGTTCACAACCTCAATAAACTCAATAAATCGAATATCATTTTTCTTCAACTAAATAAAACATTTCTGCAGTCGTTCGCTGATCTGAAGAGGTCAGCTTTGTAATTTATTTCACATCACAAAAGAGAGAATTACAAGCTATCTTGCACCCAGAGAGTGAGTGTAAACATATTTAGAGCATGACAGGCTGGTATTAGAGGTACAGTAGAGACATCCTTTAAGGACTCGTTTATAAACCCAACCAGCAGCTCACTCTGCCATCTCTCTCTGGAAACTCTTCTGCCCAATTATCAGCCCTCTGCCCTAAGGAATAGTGTGATAACTCTCATCTACATGCAAATTATGCAAAAGTTAAGGTGAATTGTTAGCTTTAGGGGTTCTCAGTGAAAGCTGCTCCTGAGAAAAAGACCCCATGTATCTCTTTTATTAACTAAACAACAGATAAACTGTCCTCCTAAACCAACAGCTGT